>JAEIFU010000788.1:0-97863 GCA_018904235.1 Lordiphosa stackelbergi | reverse complement strand
CTATCGATTGTCTATCGAAGTTGACGCGCGAAATAAAGCTCCTCAAAACTTAAATTGTTTTTAATCTATAAACTCAAAAACAGTAAACCAACAAGTAAGAGTGTTGCGGTCGAGTGCCCCGACAGCAAAATACCCTGTCCCAAGTAATGTAGTTCCTATAGCTTTGAACTCCTTTTAATTTAAAATTTATTTAAAGAAATGGGGAGGCGCACTTGCATATCTTCGGTGTTTTTGCTGTAGTGGTATTCAGAATAGACAGATATTGGGCCTTACTGAATATATATTAAGTCACTAGGTTCAAGCTAAAAAATTGTAGCTGTGACAGTTTTTCGCGGTTAGAAGAAGGAGGAGGAGGAATTTGGCAAATCTGGAGCAAACTTGATCTGGGTACAGTATACACCTACATATATGCCAAAAATTGTGGCTCTACCTCTTATAGTCTCTGAGATCAACGCGTTCATACAGAGAGAGAGACTGTTTTTCGCCGTTAAAAGATGGAGGAGGAGGAATTTTTCAAATCTGAAACAAACTCGATGTGGGTACAGTATACACCTACATACATGCCAAAAATTGTGGCTCTATCTATTACAGTCTCTGAGATCGACGCGTTCATACAGACAGACAGACGGACAGACGGACAGACGGACATGGCTAAATCGACTCGGCTGTTGATGCTGATCAAGAATATATATATACTTTATGGGGTCGGAGGTGCTTCCTTCTGGCTGTTACATACATTTGCACAACTTCATTATCCCCTTTTCCCATTTTCAATGGGTACAGGGTATAAAAAGATTTAAAACACTACCAGCAGACTCACTGAGCTAATAGCGAAATAGGAAGGGCCCGTGCAGTGCACTTGTGACATCTTAACTACATAAAATCAATAATTAAAACTGCCAGCAAGCAAGCTGCAAGAAGTCACTCAATACGCCCACACAATCAAAAACACAGGGCAAGCGGCAGAAAACACTCAAAACAAAATTACACTATTTCACACACAATTTGAGTGAAAGGCAATATCGCTCCAATTCCTAAGCGCCAGCGTGAAAACACATCTGGTGAACTGAAGACTGGAAGATCATCAGATGTACCGTCTCCATAGCTGCTCATGCTGATAGATCAACGTTTCGCAGAGCAAAACCAGCTAATAACATCCAAGATGAGTGAAACTGAGGAGAGAATACTCTCCGTGCTACACGAGCGGCTTAACGGCATGATGGAAGATATGCGGCACCTTCTCCAACGCGTCGAACAACTTGAACGCGATGGCGCTGACCTGGATGAACTGAAACGGCGCGTCGGTAACTTGGAGCAGAAGCTGGCTGACCAGGAGAATGCGAATGTAGCTTGTGATCTCAGGCTGGTCGTGTGCCTTTCACCGAAGGCGAAATGCTGAAATCAATGTTCAACTCCCTCTCGTTTGCTTTGGGTGTTACACCTGCACCAAAGCTGAGGGATATATTTAGGGTCAAGGTGCGAAAACCAACCCACACCGTTGTCGACCCGGTCGTTATCATCAAATTTGAGAACTTGCGGGAGAAAATAGCGATGCAGCGGGCAGCCGCTGACTACAGGCAGGTGCACAAAAAACAGCTTAGCCTGCAAATGCTAAACATGGACTCTAACACTCCGATCTACCTCAACGAACAACTGTCCAAAGATAACTATGCAATTTTTAAAGAGGCCATGCGGATGAAGAAGCAAAAGCTTTTAACGGCAGTGTTCTCTTGGCGTGGCCTTGTGCACGTTCGAGTAAGCGGAAGAGAAGACGTTGAGTGTATTGTGCACTTGCAAAAGCTTTTACAACTCCAGCAAGGCTGCTCGCCTCCCCAGCTGACCACTGATGGAGTAAATGTCAACAATGAAAATAGCTTTCGCAGGTAGATCAAACAAAAACAATAGTAATTTAAGTTTTAAGCAAAATACACAGATCAAAATTATAGCGTTAGTTAGTGTTCCAAGCATAATTTTTTACATATTATTTATTTATGTGTGCCTTTACCAACTTTTTCCACTTAATCTTAAATTAAAATGCTTAATAATATAGTAACTTCCAGAGAGAATAGTCACTCCATCCTAAGAATACTAAGTACTCAAAAAATTGGCCTGCAGATTTGTCCAATCAATGCGCAAAGTTTGACTAAAAAAATAGATGAGCTAAGGTATCTTATTGAAAATTCCAAAATTGACATAGTTTGTGTGTCCGAAACCTGGTTTGTGTCTGACCTTTGTGATGCGTTAATTGTATGTGATGGATTTAATGTTTTTCGGTTGGATCGCCAAGGCCATGCAGGGGGAGTAGCAATTAATGTAAATAAAACAATTAAGTGTAGAGTAGTGAGTAAGCAACCATCAAATAGTTTAAGTGAATATTTATTCCTTGAACTCTTGAATATTATTAACAATGACAATATTTTACTTGGATGCTTATACCGACCTCACAGAAATGTTGACTTCTCAGAAGTTATTAATGAACTTTCTGCTCTGACGCTGACTTATACAGACGTAATACTAACGGGCGACTTAAACAGCAATATGCTTCAGGAGGAGCCACTGTACAACGAAATACAAGCCTTAGATTTACATCTAGTAAATTCGAGCATTCCCACTCACTATACCAAAACAACTGACACTCTTCTGGATGTGTTTTTTGTAAGCAACGCGGATAAAATTTTATTATATGACCAAGTCTCAGTACCGAATTTCTCAAAGCATGACTTAATATATTTAACATATGACATATTAATTGAAAAACATGACCAAGTGATTAGTTATAGAAACTTTAGAGACATTGACTATGCAAGATTAAACCATGAATTTGAACTATGTGACTGGAGCAGCATTTACTTGACGCCATCAGTGGATGAACAACTTAACTGTCTAAACATGAATATAAACTATTTATATAATAAGTTCGTACCTGTTAAAAGTAAGATAATAAGACCCAATGACAAGCCCTGGCAATATCCACTAGTCAGACATGGAAAAATATTAAGAATATTGGGATAAGAAAAAACATCCCTCTGATCACAGAAGATATTAACGTTAATACCCTTAATAAAAAGTTTGTGCAATTAAATATACCGGAAGTTTCATCTAATCCGTACCTGAACTTACCCACAATTAACTGTGATAATTATTTTAACTTTGTATGTGTGAACCAATGTGATGTCCTAGAGTCTATCCTTAATATTAAGTCAAATGCAATTGGACTAGACAGACTGGATCCGAAATTTTTTTCAATCCTGCTACCCAAAATTTTAGATCATATTACTCACATAATAAATACAGCGCTCACAACATCTACATTCCCAGACAACTGGAAAATAGCGAAAATTATCCCAATACCAAAGACTTCAAATGATTTCAGGCCAATATCTATACTGCCATTTCTTTCAAAAGTGTTTGAGAAGTTGATGGCCAAACAAATTAATAGTTTTCTTGACGAAAATAAGTTACTTGACAATAGGCAATCTGGTTTTCGCAAGCATAGAAGTTGCACCACAGCGCTATTAAAAGTAGTTGAGGATATTCGAGAAAAACTGGATGACAGCAACGTGACTTTTCTAACCCTTCTCGACTATAGTAAGGCATTTGACACGGTAAACCACGAAATCCTATTAACTAAACTTAGATACTTAAATATTTTTCTGAGACTGCACTCAAGTTAATACAATCTTATTTAAGCGACAGAAAACAAGCCGTAGTAGCGAATGGACTTAATTCAGAACTTGTTTCAATCACAAGGGCAGTTCCACAGGGATCAGTGTTAGGGCCACTACTAGTTTCTGTTTATGCAAATGACCTTCCCAAATCTTTATTAATTAGTGATGTTCATATGTATGCAGATGACGTCCAAATGCATGTTAGTCGACCGTTAAGTAAACTTTGTGAATGTATGGATATATGTAATTCTGATCTGTTACGTGTTTCTGACTGGGCAAATAAGAATGGACTGGCTATAAACCCGAAAAAATCAAAATGTCTGATCATCTATAAACGAAAGATAATAACAGAAAATTTGCAAAAACTTACTATAGATAATCAGACCATTAAAAATGTTGAAAAAGCCGAAAATTTGGGACTGACTTTTAATAACACTTTAACATGGACTGATCAGATTAATAAAGCCACTGGAAAAATGTATGGTCTGCTGAGGCAGCTAAACTTTACAAAAACACTTCTGCCTACTAAATTTAGGTATCTGATCGCGAAAGCTTTCCTAATTCCCACACTGACATACGGAATAGAGATATTTGCCAGCAGTGAAATGAGTAGTCAAAATAAATTAAAAGTAGCAATTAATGACATTTCTAGATATGTATATAATCTTAGTCGAACTGACCATGTCACTATCCACACAAACAACTTACTTAATACTAATTTAAACAATTGGATTTACTGCAAGGTATTGAAACTACTTCACAAAATAATATATACTAAGGAACTGTCATATTTATTTGATTTGTTGAACTTTGCGTCGTCAAGACGAACGAATAACTTGGTATTCTTAAGATGTAATCTGGAGAGCTCTAAGAAGCAATTTTATTACCATGCTATTCAGCTCTGGAACAACTTACCCTACTCTTTGAAAACAATTTCAAGCACACATAAATTTATTAATAGTTTAATGGAACACTTTAAAAATAATAATAATATATAATTAACTTTACAATATAAAAAAAATATATATATAAATATATATATATCTGTGTAAAAATTAGGTATATATTGATTTAAGTAAATTAGTTTTAACTCAGTCTTATTATACTGTCAAAAATTGTTTGTAAAATTAATTTAATTTAATTTAATTTAAGTGAAATTGCTGTTGTGACTAGTGCATTAACTTAAGGAACTCCTTGTAGCACTAGGAAGATGAAGAAATAAATAAATAAAAAAATAAATAAATAAGAACAGTGCTGGCTGCCAGTTCACTGTTCCTGCTTTTTGAAGTTATGTGCAAACATAACGAGACCTAGAGCCAGCGTACTATTGATGGTTTGATTATCATAAAGGTCGTTAGAGCACACACATGTGTGACCAAGAGCACTACTACCACCCTCGTAGCTCCGACTGGGCAGAAGCCAAGAAAATTGTGTCCGCAGGCAGACTTGAATGGGCAATTGGAACATTCCAACCCTTCAAATCTCCTGGACCGGATAGCATTTATCCAGCATTCCTGCAGGAAGGAAAGGACATACTCCTACCCACCCTCAGGAAGGTCATCACTAGCAGTCTGGCAACTGGGTATATCCCACGTGCCTGGCGCAGAGCAAGGGTAGTCTTCATCCCCAAGGCAGGGAAGAAGGATATAACTAACCCCAAGTCCTTCAGACCCATTAGCTTGACATCGTTTTTACTGAAAACGATTGAAAAGCTAGTGGACAACAGCATAAGAAGCACGTTGCTGAAGGAGGCACCACTCCAACCAACACAGCACGCGTACAGAACAGGCCGTTCAACCGACTCGGCATTATATCAACTCGGGAAGATGCTCGAGAAAACAATAGAAGACAAGGAAGTGGCTCTATGCGCCTTCCTAGACATTGAGGGAGCATTCGACAACACATCCCATAGTGCTGTCAAGAATGCTCTAATCAGAAGAGGAGTAAACCCCACAGTAGGCCGATGGGTAGATTCACTTCTACGATGCAGAGAGGCCTCTGCAGTGGCAGATGAAGAAACCATCACAGTAACCACAACTAGAGGGTGCCCTCAGGGGGGAGTTCTCTCCCCACTGTTGTGGAGTCTACTAGTGGATGAGCTCCTAGAGAAACTTGCCTCCCTGGACATAACATGCCAAGGATACGCTGATGACATTGTCATCCTTGCGAGAGGAAAGTATGAAGAAACCTTATGTGACATAGTCCAGAGGGGACTGAATGTGACGTCTGACTGGTGCAAGGAGGTTTGGCTCAACCTAAACCCTGCAAAAACCATCATAGTACCGTTCACTAGAAAATACAAGCTAAGCAGAATGAGGCCAATACGCCTATACGGCTGCCTCATTACACCAGAAAAAGAAGTCAAATACCTCGGCGTTGTCTTTGACAACAGGCTGAGATTTGACAAGCACTTAGAGTATACACTCAGCTAGTGCACTAGAGCACTATTCACATGCAGGAGCATAGCCGGAAAATCGTGGGGCATGGCACCACACATACTCCGATGGCTATACCTCATGGTTGTGAGACCGATGCTCACTTATGGAGCTGTTGTGTGGGGAGTTAGAGCAAACCTCCTCACAGTTAGGACGCAGTTGCAAAAACTGCAAAGGCTGGCATGTATATGCATGACTGGAGCCATGCGTACCTGTCCGACAGCGGCAATCGAGGTTCTGATGGAGCAAACACCGCTACACCATACCATCTGCCTGAAGAAAAAAGCAACACTGCTTAGATTAACAGCAGAGGGAGTGGGTAGAAACCACATAGTAAGCCTCAGAGACTCTGAAAAGCTGGAAAGGGAAATCCCTTTAATCCTCCAACCCAGAGACGAAATGGTGGCCGAGTATCACTTTGACAGGAACTTTACTGTACACCAAAGTAATAAGAGAGAATGGATCTCACTAGAAGAAACATATAAAATGCAACCACACACAATTATGTGGTATACAGACGGGTCCCTGACGCCCCAAGGAACCGGACTTGGGGTAGCGAACGAAAATATCTGAACCAATGGGAGAACTCACAAGCATATTTCAAGCTGAAGTATGTGCCATCTCCCGTTGCGCAGACTGTAATATGGAAAAGCACTACCATAATAGAGAAATAGCTATCCTCTCCGATAGCCAAGCAGCGCTTAAAGCGCTCAGCAGTAATAAGTTCACCTCTAAGCTAGTCTTAGAGACAAAGAACAAACTAGACCAATTAGGCAGCAGGAACAACCTGACCCTACGATGGATACCGGGACACAACAACATCCCTGGAAACGAATTGGCCGATGAACTGGCACGCAAGGGTGCAGCCACCGCAATGGTAGGGCCAGAGCCCTATTGCGGTATAGGCCAACACACAATAAAAGGACTCCTAAGAATGGACGAGAATACGCTTAGAACAGCCTCCTGGGTAAACACCAAAGGAATGAGACAAGCTAAAGCATTAATAGTGAACCACAACCTCAAAAGGTTCCAAAAGTTAATCCAACAAGGAAAGAATGCCCTCAGGATTCTGATAGGGCTCTATACGGGTCACTGCAGACTGCGGAGCCACATGTATAAGCTGGGAATAACAAACACCCAACTTTGCAGATACTGTGAAGAGAAGGAGGAGTCCTCTGAACATATACTAGCACATTGCGACGCCCTAGCGAGGCGCAGACTCAGCAAATTTGGGAAACACATTCTACACCCAAGCAATATCGGCATCTTAGAGCCCACAAAAATCCTGGCTTTTGTACAGGAAATGGGGCTGCTAGAAGAGCTGTAAACTCAGTAGGGGGGCACAATAGACCAATATTGGTAGCGGTGCACCACTTCCCCAACAACAAATAATAAAACACACATGTGTAAAAAACGCCAGGCACGGCGTCGTTGCTGAAACTAAACAGAAGTAGTTTCATTTATAGCAACAAAAACACCGGTTTGAATGCTACTCTGTGTTCAAACTATTGGTTACTGTGTTAGAAGCGGGGAGGAAATCTCTCTCACTAACATTAGCAAAGCCAAGATTGGGAAACACACACAGACGCAAAGGTACTGGCAGCCAGCACTATTATTATGTGTGCCGGATTTTGCTGTCAAGTCGTTTAGGAATTCCCAAACGATTATGGCAGCTCCGGCATGGAGTAAGAGTCGTTGGGGCCAGTACATTAGGCGAAAGACACTGATGATTTGGTAGAGGTACCAATGAAACAGCTGTATGTCTACCTAGCCTCCTTTGTGTTGTGTTGTGTTCCTCCTTTTTGAAGTTATGTGCAACCATAACGAGACCTAGAGCCAGCGTACTATTGATGGTTTGATTTAAATTTAAGTCATATTCGGTGGTGTCACAGAAATCTCCAGAGATTTTGGCCTCAGTTGGTTTGCAAAACGCTCGAAAAATCCGTCGGTGTCCCAGAACCTCAAGAGATTTCGTTTTCTTATATGAAAATCGAGTTGGAAGGTTTGTGTCCATGCTATTGGGACATTTCTATCAAATCTGTTAACAGGGTTGCCCTTTCTCGCAAAGAAAATTTCCCATCTTCTAGCTATGAGTTAATTGGATGTTTAAATGCAATTTTTTTGTTAGTGTTATATGTTTAATGATGCATTTATAAATTACACTGTGGAACACTCAAAATAGCCTGGGACGGCGACCAATAAATTGTGAAACTAGAGGCATCAGGTAGTAACACCTCATACCCAGTTTTTCTTCAGCACGTCAAGTTCGCGTTTAATGGGCACATTTATACTAGCAACACACAACTACAACATTTGTTGCTGGTTAAAAAAATATGAGAGCTAAAATTTTGGAAAATTCACCAAAGTTAGAGGGAGTTACCACCATTGTTATTCCAAATTCCCGCCTCCAATGAACAAGCGGTTAGTACCCCGCCCATAGAGGTCTAACTTAGAAAATGAAATAAATAGAAAACCACTCGATGGAATTTTTTAAGATTTAAAACATATTGAGATGCTGACCAATAAAATGAGTCCTCAAGAGATGGTAACATGCATCGAAAAACCGCGATAGTGGGTACCACATTTGAAAGCACCCATTAACGAGTCAATATAGGCAATAAACTAGACATAAAAATAGACCGAACTGCGTTTTCAGTTTTACCAACGAAGCCTTGGTTCGCGGTTTATAGGCATTTTTATACTGGCAATTGCCTTAGAACAACATTGACCATTTAGGTAAAACAAGCTTCACTAAAATTATAAAATTAATCTTATTAGTAGAGTGCTTCATTACCAGCAGAAAAACAGATCATGTCATTAAAATACTTCAATTCAAGGCATCTTAATGTATCGCGGTTTGTCCACCAAAGACATTTTGAAACAAAATTTTACTTTTTCCTAGTGCAAATGACGAATTTTATTCATAGAATTCTTTGCATAATTTTCGAGATGCAAAGATACCCATAGAGAATCTAAAAACGCAGTTCGGTCTATTTTGATCTCCAGTTTATGGTTTATATAAACTCGATAATGGGTGCAGTCAAATGTGGTACCTACTATCGCGGTTTTCCGATGCATGTTTCCATCTCTTGAGGACTCATTTTATTGGTCAGCATATCAATTTGTTTCAAATCTTACAAAATTCCATCGAGTGGTTTTCCATTAATCCGATTTTCTAAATTGGACCTCTATGGGCGGGGTACTAACCGCTTGTCCATTGGAGGCGGGAATTTGGTAAAACAATTGTGGTGAATCCCTTCATCTTTGTTGAATTTTCCAAAATTTTAGCTCTCATCTTTATTTGACCAGCAACAGATGTTGTATGTGTATGTTGCTAGTATAAATGTGCCCATTAAACGCGAACTTGAAGTGCTCAAGAAAAACTGGGTATGAGGAGTTGCTACCTGATGCCTCTAGTTTCACAATTTATTGATCTCAATCCCAGGCTATAAAAAAAGTTGAATTTTGTTCCACAGTGTTATAATTCAAATTCAAGTCATATTCTCCAAAAATTAGATGAAAAATTTAAAAAATATTTTTGCTCCAATCATATAATATAACTTGACAACTCTAAGCCCTTGTTGGTGCCAATGCTGGCACACAGATGGCGCCTCCATAAATTGAGGGCGCTGTGGTTGGCAGGTTTAAATTGTTACGCAGCATTAGAGGGTTTTTATTGAAACGCAAATTTTAATATTAAAACAAATAAAATATTTAATTAATTTGATGCAACCTATTCAGAAAAATAATGTTGTTCACATTTCCATAACTAATTTTGCATATCGAAATTGATTGGTTGGTGAATGTAGCTAAATCTCCCGACAAAACACGAGAGATTTGAAACCAATCGAAAGAGATTTCTGTGACACCGAGAATTGGTTTTGGGTTGTATTTTGGTTGGAAGAGATTTCTGTTACACTGCTGATTATGGTGTTTATAAAAGAAATGCCTCTATAGTTTGCTGGATTCATGAGGTCGCCTTTCTTTGCGAATAATATTCTTGCGAAAGCTATCTGTAGTATTTTAGGTGTTCGATAAACTGTGTTGGGGCATTTTTTAAAAATTCCACTGGCACTGTGTTTTCTCCTGGGACCTTGTTGTTTTTTTGCATTTTTGAGTGCTTGTTGTACTTCTCCATGGATATCCTACGGTCCATTTCTTCGATGATGGTCAGTAATAATCGCAGAGAAAGGAGGGTCTTGCTAGCATTAATGGAATAAATATAAAAATATATAAGTATTAATATATTTATTTATTTGATTTTAACATCCTAGTGTTACAAGTATAAAACTTAATGTTTATAACACTAGTCACAACAGTAGTTAATGCAATGAATCACTAGGAGTTTTAATTAATATTAATATAAACGCGCCAAACATGAGGTATTAGTTTCCATCCCTTAATCCGCTAGCTGTCATGTAGAGGGCGCCACTTCGAAAAAGGGCGCTAGAGAGATAAGAGCTTTGCAAAATCTCCTAACAAAACATTAAAGGTTTGAAAGCAACCAAAAGAAATTTCTGTGGCACCTAAGAATTGGAATTCGGTTGGAATTTGGTTGGAAGAGGTTTCTGTGGCATCCCCGTTGATGCATTTTAAAATTATATTTTAAATTTAAGTCTTATTCTCAGGGCGGTAGTGCGAAAAGAACATTGCTTAATCTCCGAACCATATACGTGAGGTTGGAAAACAACCAATCGAAATTTTTGTGGCACCTAAGAATTCGAATTCTTTTGGGATTTGGTTGGAAGAGGTCTCTGTGACATCCCCGATTATTGTTTTATTTTATATATAGCCAGGGACCGTAACTGTTATAAGTTTAAAAATAAAAATTGAGACTTAACAGTTATTTCATAACTTTAAAAATATAATTTTTTTTAACTGTTATTTTATAATTTTTATATATAAGTTTTTTAATTACAGTTATTTTTACAAAAAAAAATTGATTATAACTGTTATTTGTCAACGTTTATTTTTAAAATCAAAAATAACAGTTATTTTGCAACTTTTATTTTAAAAGTTAAAAATAAACGTTGAATCGCAATATTTGCGAAGTTATGCAAGCTATTGGGACATAAAGTGGAGTATGCACGTACCTTGAGTCCTACTACCACCATGCCGATTTTGGTTCAAGTCGGATGACTATTACACATACCTGAATTAAGAACAAATTGTCGCTTATATGCAATCCAATGATAGATAAAATATATTATTAATAATATATTGTGGCTCGTGAGCCACAACACTCGGCTCTGAGCTGTGAGCCACAGCTCGTGAACTGGAAGCCAGCAACCGGCTCTCGGCTTTTGAGCCATAGCACGTGAGCCGCTCTCGGCTCGTGAGCCCCAGCTCTCTGCTCTACGCTGGGAGCCCCAGCTCTCTGTTCTACTCTGGGAGCCACAGCTCGCTGTTCTACGCTGGGAGCCACAGACTGTGTGGTTCGCGAGTTATTCTTACCTATTTACCATGACTGCCGACTTTTAAAATCGCGTAATAATACCAATGAGGATTCAAAATAGTAAAAAAAATTAAGAACGTTAACACCAATCAAGTGAAAAATCCTGGCAGGATCAATGCTTGAGCGCAATTTGAAGCTAACGGATCTCCATGGTAATAAGACCGCTAATTACTTAAGAAACTGCTTTTCAATTTTACAAATGACCCCACACATAATAACATTGCCCTGTTTATGACAATACTGAACCGTGATAAATACCATGGAAGACCAATGCTTAAGAATATAGTCAAGATAAATTGCGGAGAAATACCAAAGAGGATCAAACATTGTAACTATGCGAAGCAAAATGTACTTCCAACCAAGCGGCAAATCGTGCCAGGATTAATGCATGAGCGCCATTCGAAGCTATGGGATCGCCATGGTAACAAAACCGCTAATTACTTAAGAAACTGCTTTTCAATGTCAACACAGAACTACATTGCCCTGTTTATGACACAACTGTACCGCGACAATCACCATGGAAGATCACCATGGAAGATAATGCTGCACAGAACAACATGGTTGGCGCCTCTGATGCCCTAAAAATCCAGGTGGGCAAACTTGAGTCCAAGCACGCTGCGCAGGCTAACGTTGAGATAGCTTGTGATTTGAGAATGCACGGTGTGCCCTTCACCGATGGCGAAGCACTGAAGGCGCTTTTCAACCAGTTGTCATTCTCGTTGGGAGTAACACCGGCCGCTAAACTGAGAGACATATTCAGGGTCAAATACCGTACAACAAACTCCGTTGTTGATCCAATCATCATTATAAAATTTGAACACATGCGCGAGAAAATTGCACTGCTTCGAGGAGCTGCTGATTACAGACATACACAAAAACAACCACTCAGTCTACAACTGCTGGGTTTTGAGTCCGATAGTCCCGTTTACCTCAATGAGCAACTGTCGAAGGAAAACTACAATATATTCAAGAAAGCAATGCAAATGAAAAAACAAAAGCTCCTAACTGCAGTATTCTCTCGTCGGGGGCTGGTCCACATTAAGCTGAGTGAGAGGGGAAATGTTATTTGCGTGGACAACTGGCAAAAGCTCTCTCAACTGCAGCAAGACTACTCTCCCCCAACTGAGCAGCTGGTGGCCCCTTCTCCTCTGCCCGCCGAAAACTCACCCAACTCTGAAGTTCTGTCTGATGCTGAAGATCACTCCTTTCGTAATTAAAGCAGATATTAAAATAAGTAATCAGGGCCCAATATTTTTCCATCATTTAGTCATAAGCGCAAAAGTTTATTTATTTGTCTATTTGAAAAATGATGTATGTGTGCATCTGATAGTTCTCGTACAAGTCAAACCAAAATGACTTCGAATATTGGTATCTCCAAAGCGAACAGCCATGCCATGGTAAGGGTTCTCACCAAACAGAAAGCCGGACTTCATATATGCCACATTAATGCACAAAGTTTAGTGAACAAAATGGAAGAGTTCAATTATTTGTTTGTAAAGTCAAGTGTGGATGTGATTTGTGTTTTCGAAACGTGGTTTATGCCAGACTTAGGTGACTTAATGGTTGAATGTAATAGCTATAATATATTTCGTTCTGATCGTGTGGGCCATGCGGGGGGCGTTGCAATTTATGTTAACAAAAGACTTAAGTGTAAGGTAATTGACAAACACCCCTTGGATTGCCCAATTGAATATCTTTTTATTGAAATATTCAACCAGAACACTGACTTAAGAATGCTAGTCGGGTGCGTATACAGACCGCATAAAAACATTGATATCTCGACAATAATAGACACATTAGCTAACTTAACATTATCATTGCTGGCGACTTCAATAGCAACTTACTCCAAGAATCACATCTATCTATGGCAATGGAATCACTGGGATTAAAACCGGTGAATTATCTGATCCCTACACACTTTACCAACACCAACAACACCCTGCTTGATGTCTTCTTTGTGAATGATGACGAAAAAGTTCTCCTCTATGACCAAGTTTCTGTTCCAGCTTTCTCTAAGCACGATCTAATATTCCTGACCTACAGTGTAAATGTAGCTCGTTCTGATCAGGTGATTCAATATAGAGACTTTCGAAACATTGACTACATCGGTTTAAACAATGCTTCCTTGTTATGTGATTGGGATGCTATTTATTTGCTTCCGAATGTTGACTCGCAACTTGATTTATTTAGTAAGTACCTGGACTATTTATATGAGACTTTTGTACCTGTCAAAACTAAAACCCTTAAAATAGCTGACAAACCTTGGTTTAACACCGAAATTAAAATAGCTATTGAAAAGCGGGATAAAGCCTATGTCAAATGGAAACGCTATAAGACATCAAGTCTGTACTTAATTTTTAAAACCATCCGAAAAAAAGTTAATAACCTGATTATGAAATCAAAAAGGTCCTTTAATTCCAGCAAGTTTCGGAGGGCTGTAAGCACTAGCCAACGCTGGAAAGATATTAAAAATGTAGAAATTGGAACATCAAAGGCAGTACTAAGTAATGACGTTGACGTAAATGACCTTAATCTTAAATTCACTCGACTAAACGTACCTGAGATTACATGTAATACGTATATGTCTGCTCCTTCGTTTAATAACTGTCCAAACTGTTTTGAATTTGTTTGTGCTAGTCCATGTGATGTTCTAGATTCAATCCGTAAAATTAAGTCAGATGCTGTGGGCCTCGATGGCCTTAACCCCAAATTTATAAAAATCCTTCTGCCAAAAATCATAAGCCACTTAACGCACATTCTAAATACAGCAATAACCACTTCAACATACCCAAGCGAATGGAAAACTGCAAAAATAATACCAGTCCCTAAGGGTAAAGATGAATTTAGACCAATCTCCATACTCCCTTACCTCTCTAAGGTCTTTGAGCAGCTGATTGCAACCCAAATAACCAGCTTCCTAGCCTCTAATAAACTCCTCAACAACAGCCAGTCTGGTTTTCGGAAAAATAGGAGCTGTACTACAGCAATCACTAAAATAGTTGAAGACATCCGCAGAAACTTGGACAAAAGCGATGTGACTCTACTAACACTTCTTGACCACAGTAAGGCATTTGACACGGTAAATCACGAAATACTTCTAACTAAGCTAAGAAATCTATACAACTTCTCCCGAACTGCTATAAATCTAATGCGTTCATACCTTAACAGTAGAAAACAAGCAGTTGTATCGAACGCAATCATGTCCGAGTTTCTCCCTATCACACGTGGAGTTCCACAGGGGTCAGTTTTAGGGCCCCTTTTGTTTACAGTGTATGTTAATGATCTTCCCAGTGTGTTGTCAAAGTGTAAAGTTCATATGTATGCAGATGATGTCCAAATGTATGTTAGTAGTCCTTTGAATCAAATTGACCAGTGTATAAATGCGTGTAACAATGATCTGTTTAATGTTAGTGATTGGGCCAAGAAAAACGGACTTTCCATCAACCCCATCAAATCAAAGTGCCTTGTTATACATAAAAAGACCTTAAATACAAAAAATTTAGCAAAAATAGAAATAGATGGAGCAGCTATACTTTATGTTAATAAAGCTGAAAACCTTGGAATAACCCTAAACACAACTCTATCCTGGCAGGATCATATTAACAAAGCAGTTGGAAAGACTTACGCACTGCTTAGGCAACTATCGCTAACCCAAAATTGTTTACCAATTAGCATACGACACCTGATTGCGAAGTCCTTCGTGATTCCTGTACTTTTTTACGGTATAGAAATTTTTGGTAAATGTGTTGCTGATAGCCAACGCAAATTAAATGTAACCTACATTAGCATTGCAAGATATATTTTTGGGCTAGAAAGAAGGGATCACGTCACAAGCTCTGCACTTAAAATATATGACCTCAGCCTAGACGCTTTAATTAGTTATATAATTCTTTTATTCATCCACAGAATAATCTATAGACAAAAACCGGACTACTTGTTTAACATGATAAGCTTCACCTCATCCAGAAGAACCTGCAACCTAATCTGCGTGAGAAACAGTCTGGCCTGTTCCGACAAACACTTTTTCGTAAACGCTGTTCGCCTTTGGAACCAATTGCCACACAGCCTTAAAACTATCAGTAGCGCACACACATTTAGAAAATATCTTAAAACACATCTTCAGAGAGCCGTCTAATTCCTAGAAAACAAAACTAATAGATAAACAATTAGACAAAACAGATAAATTTAGTACTAAACATAATAACAATCCAAAATATATTTCAAAAGTTTACTATTTTATATTTAATATTTAAATTTTTAATTGTAAATCTAAGTTAAAAATAATGATCAATAATTTGTGTGACTAGTGCAGTAAGATAAGTTATAAAATTTGTAGCACTAGGATGAATAATAATAATAATAATAAAGAATTAAAACGCAATATGTCGTCAACTGTGATGCAAAACAAACATGGCTATATCGACTCGTCTATGGACGCTGGTCAAGAATTAATATGATTTATAGGGAGGGCATTGTTACTATTTTTGATCCTCTTCGGTATTTTTCCGCTATTAAATGATTTGTCAGTAACGGAAAGTGGTTTGAAATGTTCCTTGTGATCTGGACTATATTCTTTAACATTGGTCCTCCATGGTGTATATCGCGGTTCAGTAGTGTCATAATCATGACTGTGTTATTATAATTTGTGGTATTGGAAAGGAGTTTCTTTAGTAATTAGCGGTGTTATTACCATGGAGAACCATTAGCTGCGAATGGCTCTTATGCATTGATCCTAGCATTTTTCACTTGATAGGGAGTACAATTTGTTTGGATTGTTACTATTTTTTATCCTCTTTGGTATTTTTGCGCGATTTATTGATTTGTCAGTAACGGAAAGTGGTTTAAAACGAGAGCGGCTCATGTGCTATGGCTCACGAGCCGATAGCCGGTTAATGGCTCCCAGCTCACGAGCTGTGGCTCACAGCTCAGAGCCGAGTGTTGTGGCTCACGAGTCACAATATATTATTAATAATATATTTTATCTATCATTGGATTGCATATAAGCGACAATTTGTTCTTAGTTCAGATATGTGTAATAGTCATCCGACTTGAACCAAAGGTACGTGCATACGCAACTTAATGTCCCAATAGCTTGCATTACTTCGCAAATATTGCGATTCAACGTTTATTTTTAACTTTTAAAATAAAAGTTGCAAAATAACTGTTATTTTTGATTTTAAAAATAAACGTTGACAAATAACAGTTATAATCATTTTTTTTTTTGTAAAAATAACTGTAATTAAAAAACTTATATATAAAAATTATAAAATAACAGTTAAAAATAATTTATATTTTAAAAGTTATAAATAACCCTTTATGTCCATAGTGCTTGCAAAGACTTGAACAATGGTACATTTCTCGTATTCGTAGCTAACTCCCTTGAACATGACTTTTTTGGTTAAAATTTAATATCATAACAGTTATTTTCGGTCCCTGTATATAGCTAAAAATGTTTTCAGTGTATGTCAAAAATTTTTCCATTTTTGAAAATTTGTATTAATTCCCTGTTTTCGAGCGTTTTGCAAACAAACCGAGGTCAAAATCTCTAGAGATTTCTGTGACACCCCCGATTATGTTTTCATTTATTTATACCGAACAATATTTTTAGTGTATGTCGCCAATTTCATGTCTCTAGCTACTCTGGTTCCAGAGATATTGCAATTTAGAAAAAGGTTTTACAGCGGTGTCACAGAAATCTCTTCCAACCAAATTCCTGTTGGTGGAACCTTTAACAATGTAGTGGAATAAATATAACAGCGGTTAAACTTAAATGCGTGTTTATTCAAAGAGTAAATTTTACGGACTGATCAATAATAAAGGAAAGCGCGCTTACAAGAAATACATACAGATTTTGCGCGTCTGCTCTTTATACTTGTATTGGTGTCGATACCATAACAGGGTTGTCAGAGTAATATCAGAGAGAACAAAATACCAAGAGATGAACTCGCTCTCACTGTTAAGTTAACAGCAAGAAAACCATGCTGGTCATTCGGCTTTCGGAGTAGCTGGCGTGTGCTGTTTTGTTTTCCTACATTTGCCTTAGAGAAAAGACACCAAAATGAAAGGGAGGGTATGTATATCGCCCTCTGTCACTTCGTTCTGGTGTATATCTCATGTATATATTTATGTATGTAGTATGTGGTATGTGGTCGGCATTGTTGGCACTGAGCTTAGTAACTTCTGCATTTATTGCCTAAGCGAATGGCACCTGTTAAATAAAAAAACGAGAGCGTAAGTTAAAGTCGGCTCTTACCGACTTCGATATACCCGTTACTCATGAAAAAACATGTTTAACAGTGTTCCTGCGTTCCTTAGTGTGACAATCCAAAAAGTATGCAACATTTTTTTAGGGTGGGAGGGGTGGTAGCGGGCGGGCTGTGGTTCCCTTTTTTGCTGATAACTTGAGAACCGTTCATCCGATCTTTGTCATTTTTTGGCAAATCGATTCATTTTGCTAATTACTAACTATCTCTAGAAGGTACAAATTGTCTATCTTTAAAACTGTGGGAGATATAACTTTTTCCAAATTGCGGGGGCGGGTGGGGGCGTGGCCAAAATTTGAAACAAACTTGATCTGCGTGCAGATAAAAGAAGCATTTGTCCCATACATGTCAAACCTCTATCTCTTACCATCTCTGAGATCTAGGTGTTCATACAGACAGACGGACAGACGGACGGACGGACAGACGGACAGACGGACGACTCTATATCGTCTCGGCTGTTGATGCTGATCAAGAATATATATACTTTATATGGTCGGAAATGATTCCTTCTGCCTGTTACATACATTTGCACGACTTTAGTATACCCTTTTTACTCTACGAGTAACGGGTATAATAAAAATTTAATGACCCATTTGTTGGCATCAATTAGCTTTCGATTAATATCTTGACTGACTCTATCTGACAATTATGAAGTGAAATATGGCTTAAAATGAAAGTGCCCTTACCGAAAAATTAAAAAAATTCATTTTTGGAATACGTTGCCATGAAAAAATTCTTATAATCGATTTTTGAGATCACCATTCCAAACTACTCTAAACAATTGTTTAGTAGGGTCTTTTTGGCTGTCAAGGGGAAGGAAAAAATTGTATAGGACGATGTTTTCATCCGATTAAATTAAAACTCGATAAGTATGGATATAGAAGAATACAAAATAATATGATATGTGATTTTCCTAATTTGAAAAACCGCCCAAGTGTGTGAAAATGTCCAAAAAAATTCTGTATGGAAATCTTTAATTTTCATCCGATATGGGAAAATTCACACCAAAACCGTGGAAATTTCAACGCCATACGTTATTTTTATCCTTTCATTATGAAAATCGGTTCAAAAGCTCGATAAATAAAAGGGAAAACGAATTCTTCAGTTTTGGAAACTCCCCCAAAAGTGGGAAAAAGTGGTGCGAGGGAAAGTTCCTTCGGCAGCTCTATGGTATAGTCATCCGGTTCGGCCGGTTCCGACTAAAGTGCAGCGCATTCTTTCCACAGTTTGGTTGCGATAGCTTTAAAACTGAGGGAGGAAATAGCTTCGAATCAGACGGACAGACGGCATGGCTCGTCATGCTGATCAATGTGAGGTTGGAAATGCGTTGGTTACTTTAGCTTTTATAGTCTCTGAGATCTAGGTGTTTATTCTGAAGGACGGACAGACACACGAACGGACAAACAGACTAACCGGATGTTACACAATGAGTAACGTATAAAAATCAGGAGTTTGAGAGGATTTTCAGTTTCTTTGCTGACGGATGGTGTTTGTTGGTCAGATATTAGGTTTTCGTGGTGCCACCTTGCCCATTTTCGCAACAAAATTACCAGCATTGTTCTTAACAATTTCTGGCGATGGTTAAAGCACGGGTTGGCTTTATCAAACCAGAGCGGATGCGTCTTCTGCGTCTCCCTTATGCATTTATCAAATATAAAGGTGTAGATGTTGAGGGTTTTCGGCGAATTCCTTGCGGAATACCTGGTAGTGCACATTGCACACGCCGTCCGTTGGGTTCTTTAGCCACTCCGTAAAGTTTTTGCCGAAAACGAGACTCTCACTCGCTTGCCTTTGCGCCACGTCGATTTTTAATAGAATCTCATCGCAATCTGAGCAATTAAACTTCTTCTTGCTAATCAGATACCCATCAAAATATCTGCGTGAGGCAAGCTCACTAAAGGTGGAAACCTCTGGCATCTGGGCATCATTCATGTTTTCTGTGCATTCAGTAGTTACCTCCAGCTGCTGCGCCTCCTCAACCTACACCGAGGGCTGCTCGTCGGGCTTTAAAATCCAGTCTGGCTGAACTGCTTCGTCCTCTTTGCAGTTTTCTCCCTCCTCGGATTTGGGGATGATTTTCATCGACAGAAGGCGAGCAGTCAGGAACTGCAACTCTCTAGCCGATAGGTTGGTGCTGTTTCCCAGTCGAGCTCTAACTGCACCAAAAAAGTTTTCCAGGCTGTACTGACTCAGTTTGGATGTATAAACGAATTCTACTCTCTCATCCAACAAGTCCTCGCACAAGTCCACGATATTTTTCAACGTGTCGATCATACCTTGATGGCAGTGATTAGGGTTAAGAAAAAATACTGACTCAAGGTATGAGAGGAACTCGGTCAGTCACGAATTAATATGGCTTGTACGGCTGTAAGGTGTCTTACACTTCGCCTGCGAGGACCTGCTATTGAGCAAGTCGAATCCCTTGTCCATCCGTGACAAAAAATCGGCAGTCGCCAACGCATCCTTCATGGCGCCTTCTGAAAATAGTTTACCCTCCCAACAGACCCTGATGGCCGCTGCAACAGACCTTGAAAAAATCTGTGCTGCGTATTTCACGCTCATCTTTTGAAATGTGTTAGGGTTAATGTGAACTTCGGTCAGCTTGGGCAGCATTCTGGTCGTCCCGCTATCAATCCGGTATAACTCAGTAATAACTGCCCAGCTGGCGAAGCCCATGGGAGTGTGAACTTTACAATTCATCAAGCCATTCCGGAAGCTCTTTACCAAGGGTACATAGTCGTGTTAAATATATTTTTTTTCCGTTTCTTATATACTGCATGTCGGTAAATGATTCAAGTGAGCTAAAGGTGGACCGATTGGAGCTGCCCTGATCGCAGATCAGTGCACGGACAGCTTCTCCAATACGACCACATTCCCTTGGAGAATTTCCATCAGCCCGCAGTAATAAGAAAAAATATACTTCCACGGATGCACGATTCCTTTTACTTGAAGGAACACAAAAATTTGTTGCCAACTCCTGCTCTCTAACACCACGGCCGTAGTCGACGAATCCATCAATTTGGTCGGTGCTGGAATTATATTCTAGTTCCGTCCGACCAAAAATTTCGTCAAAGACGATGGCGCAATTCTTTTCGCTCTCCGACATGACCATGACGTGCTTGCGGATGTAATCGCAAACTATTTGTTCAATGCCGGGCGCAATTCTTCGAATCGGGTTCCAATTAAAAAGCGTTCTCGAATGTGGCAAAGGAAGCTGAAGACCAGAACGCAAGTATCGGTAGCATTTGGCGGAACGGTAGTTGATGTTCATTAGCAAATTTTTCTCAACAGCATTGTAGTTCCTGCGCTTATCGCTAAGCAAAATTCTCGCAAGAGCTTCCGAATCTTCATTATCTACGTCTGGAACTACAATGCACCGCGCCGAATGCTCCTCATGTTTTTCCTTGCCTTCTTCTATTTTTTCCCGAAGCTTACCAATTTCCTCTTCCATTTCCAGGCATTTTTCCTACAACTTGTCATGCTTTTTAGATAGCAGCACGAATTTATTGCGCCAGTAGTTTTCGTTCCTACAGAACATTTTACATTGAGCACAACCCGATTCTACCGCCTCTTCATCATCCTGAACTACGTCAGATAATAATTCTCCCTGACCCCCTTGGATCCCCTCAATATCCATTATGGGATGGGCATTTTTTTTAATTTTCGCCTTGAGTACATCCTGAGGGTGGAAGTGGTTATTGTAGTACAACTGCACGTTGCTCTGCATGGAAGTTTTAATATTGCAGTTTAGCTTCCACTGATCGCGATTTTGTGGATCAGTGGGAAAACCATGCAATAAAGATGGAGGGGATGTGCAGGAACACCCAACCATACAGCATTTTCTTTTCCACGATTCAAAAAACGCCCGCCTGGAAAGTTGCACTCATCTGTGAAATGCCTTTCACAGATTCGGGATTGCGAATTGACCGTATCAAAGTCGATTCTCTCGCCAAAAAATTTCCCTTATTTTAGATGTGGGTAAATTTAATGATTAAGCCGAGTATCCAGCACCGCGGAAACTAAAAATTCCTGTCAAACTTCATATAAAAAAAACTGCGGCAGGAATTTTTAGTTTACCTTTTCGTTGCTTGTGTATCCAGCAACATGAACGTAATCCACAGTTTCTTATCGATAGTTGGCATATCGATAGCGTGTGTGGATGGAGAGAACAGCTGATACACAGCGCAGGAATATATTGCCAACAATTATTTTGGATGTGATGAGCGAACACTTTGGGGGAAATGCTTTTATATTTTTTTGTTATGAGCTGTCATCTGGCTGGGGAACCATCATCGTGCAAAGATTGGTAGGGGATAGTGCCAAAGGCACACTTATGACAAAGTGATGAGGCCGTCAGGGGAATGCTGTCTATAGACAAAAAGGTCGGAGAGATGTTGTTTAAGACGCCTTCTTAATCTGTGTGTCGCCAGATCATAGGCAAATCTGTTAGAGTGGTGCACCAATTGGTCATGATTACTGCTGGTGTGCATATTGATTTGGTCGCATAATGGCAAAGCGTCCACATCGCGGTATATAGTATGTACATATGTAGTTGTATGCACCACATAGAAGACTCTAGTTTCTTGAGGGCAGTGGATCATGCCGCATAACGGGATCGCCCAGATAAACCGCTACTAGGACTAAGAAGCCAATGGAGCTCCAATGCCGTAGCTACTGCCCGAGTCACATGGACTTTCCCGGTCAACCGGCGGTCCAGAGACATGGCAAGGTACCGCGGTATCTATATATGGGACTCTTGATCCTAGGAGTCGCACTTAAGTAAATTTCGTATGGTTTTGGCTATGTTCCAGCGGTTCGCCCATCGACCAAAACAAAGGCACTGATCCGGCCACAAAATCCCTAATATAAATGCAAATGAATTTAGGCATCCTACAATTAGAACCTTCATTCGATTGGCATACAACCAAGAGGTCATACTATTTTGGAGAAGATTGCATTATAAAGTAATGCAGTTAACAATATGCTGCAGTAATGTTTTGTGCCACCCGGGACACACTGAAAAGTGACATGCCATCGGTTTATCATCCCCAAGTGTAAAGTGTGTAGCCCATACTACAAGCAGCATGCTTCCTCCAGAAAATATTAATTGTATATTTTTAAATTTATTTAAATTCAAATAGTTAACAGTGCTTAACAGCTGATTGATCAGAGTGACCTTCCACCTGTTAGGTGTATGGTCACACTGATTTAGTTGTGTTCCACACACACAAGAAATAAATAGCAAATTCCTGACAGGAATTTTCCGCAGTGCTGGATACAGGCCTTTAACCGAAATTTTTTGATTGAGTTATATGTTTTATGATGCATTTTTAAATAACAATTCAATTTTAAGTCGCATTCTCCAGTCGCATTTGTTGGCGCCAAGCATGGTGAATTAGTTTCCATCCCTTAATCTGCCAGCTGTCATGTAGAGGGTGCCACTTCGACAAAAGGCGCTAGTGAGAAAAGAGCTTTGCAAAATCTCCAAACAAAACATTAGAGGTTTGAAACCAACCAAAAGAAATTTCTGTGGCACCTAAGTTTAATCTTGTCATGTTCAATAACTTCATATGCTTTTGATTATTTAAATTTTTAGTACAGATGTCTGCTATCATATTTGAAGAATCGACATATTCGAGGGTGCCACAGAAATCTCTAGAGATTTTGCCGACGGTTGGTTTGTAAATCTCTCGTCGGTGCCACAGAACTTCGAGAGATTTCATTTTCTTATTAGAAAATCTAGTTAGAATACCAGTTGTTCCAGTTGAAGTTCCATCTCTAAAAACAGGGCTGAATCTCTCTACAAAGTTGCAGCCCTCAATCCGTTGCCTGTCAAGTAGGTGGCGCCACCACCGCCAGGTGGAGCTAGTGAGAAAAGAGGTTTGCTAAATCTCTCAACAAATGATAGAAGGTTTGAAACCAACCAAAAGAAATTTCTGTGGTACCTAAGCATTGGAATTCGGTTGGAATTTGGTTGGAAGAGGTTTCTGTGGCACCCCCGCTTATGTCGATATGTTTGCTTTTTGCGTGATACAGGTGATTCTTGGCCAGGTGCTGTGCACTAAGGTTGTCGCTGTATACGCATACAGCGACTTTGGAGAATCATTGAATTTCCTTAACAAGTCGTCTTAGGTAAACAGCCTCTTTAGCCGCAGCTGCCAATGTCATGTACTCCGCTTCAGTACTACTTAAGGCCACAGTAGTTTGCTTATGCGATTCCCATGAAAACGCCGCTCCAGCCAGGAAGAACATGTAGCCTGCAAAAGATTTGCGATCAATGATATTACCACCCCAATCAGCATCTGTATATCCTTTAATGGGATTTCCCGTCTTGCAATACTGCAGCTTCAGATCTTTGCTGCTGGCCAGGTATCTGAGAACGTGTTTCGCCCCCACTTTATGTTCGACGGTTGGACTTTTATTCATCTGCGAAAGTTTGCATACAGAATGCATACAGATTGCATCAACGAGCTTCGAATCTTCTGAAGAAGCCTTGATTTGGTATCCAGCATTTAAATGTGATGCATCACTTCTACAGTTCTGCATATGATTCTCGTGCAATAATGCCTCAATGTATTTTGTTTGATTTACAAACAGATCACCAGTCTCCTCAGGACGCTCAATCTCAAATCCAAGAAAGTTTTCCACTTTGCCTTTGTCGATCTATTTGAACTGTTTGCCAATGTAATTTTTTATGTGCTGCAAGTCCATAAGGCTTTTGCAATTAAAATGTCGTCAACGTAAACGGCAATTAAGTTTATCAGGGGTGCCACAGAATTCACTAGCGATTTGCCAAATCGCTCAAATTTTTTCGCCATGCCACAGAACTTCGAGCGATTTAATTTTTATAGCTTGTTCACAAACCCTTTCGAACTTGGCTGCATAGGGTAGACACACCGCAAGTGAAAACTAGATTAAGCCTTCTCATGCGTTTTTTATTAATATTTTGAATGTAATCTATTTTTTTAAACAAAACAAACTTAATTTTCTTTAACTGAGATACATTTTTTTTATTTCGCACACAAAAATTCAAATTTTCCGCCCGCCAAAAAAATTATACCTTGCAATCTAGCTGCTGTACGGTAACGCAAGAACGGCGATCGAAATTGTATGCTAAATAATTGCTTTATTTAAATAAATGCCTCTCCCAATACAGATAGCAATCTACGATTTAGGGGAAGAAGCAAATCCGTAGGAGACGCCTACAGTGCAGCCGCCATGGGTCAGCATTGAATCTTCTTTCTAAATCAGACGATATACATACGTAGGCAAGATTATATGGGTAAACGATGTAGTGTTGAAAATAACTTTGGGCCACGCATCATTCAATTCAAGCAATCGGAGGAATGGTTGGGCGGATTTAAAGTCAGTTCCAGGCTGCAGCCACAACCTTCCTGTCGCCCATTGTGAGATTGAGGGACAAGTGCTTGTGCTCCTTCATAAAAGCCAATCAAATTTCACTTTGGACATCTGTTCAATGCTTTCGCCTTTATAATTCATTTTATTTATAACAATTTGGCAAGAATAATAAAATATACCAACACTTGTGCGGCTTCTCGTCATTACTTTGGCGTTGGCGTTGCCACTTTATTCAACTCAGACTGGAAGCAATCGATTTACAAATTGCACAATAATTAGGCAAAAGATCAACGAAAAAATTATTGCAAGTTAATTTAATTTTTTTATCTTTGTTTTAACACAAAAATCGCTATTTTATACACTTTAAAACTAAGTTCGATTAATTTTGAACTTCAAATGTTAAAAGGTGGCACCACTGAAATACTAGCGACTTAGTGAGTTGATATTTAAGGCTTATTTATATAAAAATGCATTTAGGGGGCTTATTTTAGCAAATCGCCGACTAAAGAGTGCGCGATTTGCAAATCACTCGAAAACAGGCTATGTGGCAGGGCGAAATCAAATTCGAGCGAATTTAGAGCGAAAGTGATTTCTGTGGCACCCCTGTATATTGCCGTTTATACAGGGATGCCACAGAATTCACTAGCGATTTGGCTTCTAGCGATGTGACAAATCGCTCGAATACTTTATTGTAGCTTGTTCAGAATCCCTTTCGAACTTGACTGCGTAGGGTAGCCATCCTGCAAGTGCAACATGCGTTTTTTACTAATATTTTGAAATGTTCTTTTTTGAACAAAACAAACTCATTTTTCTTTAACTGAGTTAAATTTTTTATTTCCCACACAAAAAATTCAAATTTTACGCTCGCAAAAAAAGAAATGATACCTTGCAACTCTAGCTGCTGTACAGTTACGAAAGAAAGGCGAACTTAAATGTAAGCAACACAGATGGCAATCGACGGTTAAGGGAAGAAGCAAATCCGTAAGAACACGCTAGGAGTGCTCCCTTCTTTGATACGCATCTGACCAACTTTCTAAGTCAGACGATATAAGTAGGCAAAAAAGGGTAATGATGCAGTGCTCGAAAATATCATTGGGCCGACCACGCATTTTTTAATTCAAGCATTCGGAGGCAAGGTTAGCCAGACTTAAAGTCAGTTCTTTTCAGGCTGCTGCCGCAGCTTCTGTGTCACCCATTGTGACATTGAGGGCCAAGTCTTTATGCTCCTTCAAAAAAGCCAAGCAAATTTCGCTCTGGACATCTGTTCGATGCTTTCCCCTTTATAATTAATTTTAATTATAACAATTTCGGAAGAAAAATAAAATCTACCAACATTTGAGCAGCTTCTCGTCATTACTTTGGCGGCGGCGTTGCCACTTTATTCAACTCAAATTAGCAGCAACCGATTTACAAATTTGCATAATACTTAAGCAAAAGATTAACGAAAAAATTATTGTCAGTTGATCAAATTTTTTTATCTTTGTTTTAACACAAAAATCGCTATTGTATACACTTCAAAACTATGTTCGATTAATTTCGAAATTGAAATGTAAAAAGGTGGCGCCACTGAAATACTAGCGGTTTGGTGAGTTGAAGTGAATGACCAATTTCACTAGCGATTTAACCAGCGATTTTACTAGCGATTTGGTAAAATGCTTTTCGGAGGTGTCACAGAAATCTCTTCCAACCAAATTCCAACCCAAACCCAATTCTCGGTCTCACAGAAATCTCTTTCGGTTTCTTTTGTCGGGAGATTTAGCTAAATTCACCTCCCAAACAATTTTGACAAGCAAAACTAATTTTAGAACTGTAAACAAAATTATTTTTCTGTATGGGTTGCATAAAATGAATGAATAATTTAATTAGTTTAAACTTTGAAATTTGCGATTCAATCGGAGGTTTCACAGAAATCTCTTCCAACCAAATTCCAACCCAAAACCAATTCTCGGTGTCACAGAAATCTCTTTCGGTTGGTTTCAAATCTCTCGTGTTTTGTCGGGATATTTAGCTAAATTCACCACCCAAACAATTTTGACAAGCAAAAATAATTTTAGAACTGTAAACAAAATTATTTTTCTGGATAGGTTGCATAAAATGAATAAATTATTTAATTAGTTTAAACATTGAAATTTGCGTTTCAATCAGAGGTGTCACAGAAATCTCTTCCAACCAAATTCCAACCCAAAACCAATTCTCGGTGTCACAGAAATCTCTTTCGGTTGGTTTCAAATCTCTCGTGTTTTGTCGGGAGATTTAGCTAAATTCACCACCCAAACAATTTTGACAAGCAAAACTAATTTTAGAACTGTAAACAAAATTATTTTTCTGTATGTGTTGCATTAAATGAATAAATAATTTAATTAGTTTAAACATTGAAATTTGCGTTTCAATAATTATTAGGAAAAACAACCAAAGTCTTTCATGTTAATCTAAACCAACCACATCAGTGGCGCCGTTTGGCGATTGTGGCTCCATCTGGATGGCGCCAGCGCATTAAGGCTGGAGAGTTATACTTTATGTTTGACGCCAAAAAATATTTAAATTTTTAATTTTATTTATGAAGAATGTGAATTAAATTTGAACTATAATTTAAAATTGCATCATAAAACATTTATCACAATCAAAAAATTTCAGTTGAACATTAAATTAACCCATAACTTAAATTAGGGAAATTTTTTTGCGAGAGATGCAGCCCTGTTTTTAGCGATGGAACTTTAATTGGAACAGTTTCTGTTCTAACTAGATTTTCAAATAAGAAAATGAAATCTCTTGAAGTTCTGGAACACCGACGGATTTTTCGAGCGATTTGCAAACCAACCGAGGTCAAAATCTCTAGAGATTTCTGTGACACCCCCGTATTTAATAATCTTTACCGGGGGTTATACAGAAATCTCTAGAGATTTTGCCGACGGTTGGGTTGTAAATCTCTCGAAAAATTCGTTGGTGCCACAGAAATTCGAGAGATTTCATTTTCTTATTAGAAAATCTAGTTGGAACACCAGATGTTCCAATTGATGTTCCACCTCTAAGAACAGGGCTGAATCTCTCGCCAAAAATTTCGCTTATTTTAGATGTGGGTAAATTTAATGATTAACTGAAATTTTTTGATTTTGTTATATGTTTTATGATGCATTTTTAAACAATAATTCAATTTTAAGTCACATTGTCCACCAATATAATGCAAAATTTAAAAATTTGTTGGCGCCAAATTATTAGTTTCCATCCCTTATTCCGCTAGCTGCCATGTAGAGGGCGCCACTTCGATAAAAAGCGCTAGTGAAAAAAGAGCTTGGCAAAATCTCCTAACAAAACATTAGAGGTTTGAAACCATCCAAAAGAAATTTCTGTGGCACCTAAGAATTGGAATTCGGTTGGAATTTGGTTGGAAGAGGTTTCTGTGGCACCTCCGAACATGTTAAATGTTCAATTTTTTTGATGTAGATTATTCACAAATTGAACACCCTTCAAGAATCTACAAGACGTATTTTAATCATATACAAATTAGGTGCGAATTTAAGCAAATCGCCAACTCATGAGTGCGCGATTTGCAAATCACTCGAAAACTGTCTCTGTGGCAGGGCGAAGTCAAATTCGAAAGAACTTAGAGCGAAAGTGATTTCTTTGGCATCCTTGATAGACTTTTTGTACAAACATGGTTCACTGCTGCAAGAAACAAATCCAAACTTCTTAAGAACGCCATCTAACTTTCGGGGGTGCCACAGAAACCTCTTCCAACGAAATTCCAACCGAATTCCAATTCTTAGGTGCCACAGAAATTTCTTTTGGTTGGTTTCAAACCTCTAATGTTTTGTTAGGAGATTTTGCCAAGCTCTTTTTTCACTAGCGCTTTTTATCGAAGTGGCGCCCTCTACATGGCAGCTAGCGGAATAAGGGATGGAAACTAATAATTTGGCGCCAACAAATTTTTAAATTTTGCATTATATTGGTGTAGAATGTGACTTAAAATTGAATTATTTTTTAAAAATTCATCATAAAACATATAACACACTCAAAAAATATCAGTTAATCATTAAATTAACCCACATCTAAAATAAGGGAAATTTTTGGCGAGAAATTCAGCCCTGTTTTAAGAGATTGAACATTAATTGGAACATCTGGTGTTTCAACTAGATTAAAACATATAACACACTCAAAAAATATCAGTTAATCATTAAATTAACCCACATCTAAAATAAGGGAAATTTTTGGCGAGAAATTCAGCCCTGTTTTAAGAGATTGAACATTAATTGGAACATCTGGTGTTTCAACTAGATTTTCTAATTAGAAAATGAAATCTCTAGAATTTCTGCGGCACCAACGAATTTTTCGAGAGATTTACAAACCAACCTTCGGCAAAATCTCTAGAGATTCCCGTGGCACCTAAGAATTGGAATTCGGTTGGAATTTGGTTGGAAGAGGTTTCTGTGGCACCCCCGATAAATTTCATCGCTGAGTTCGCCATTTAGGTGCGCTGTACATACATCCATTTGGTGAAGATGTAACTGAAGCTCAGCTGCAAGTGCAAATATCATGCGTATGGTTGCGTAACGTACTACTGGTGAGTAGGTTTCTTGATAATTTTCCCCATATTGCTGACTACAACCTTTTGCAACCAATCTTGCCTTAAAACGATCGATATTTCCCTCTGTTTTTTTCTTCAAACTAAAGACCCATTTGTTTCCGATAGTCTTCTTGCCAGGAGGTAGGTCAACTAATGACCGGGTCTGATTAGCCATCAATGAGTCATATTCCCGCTGCATTGCTTTCCTCCATTCAGCTGCTTTGCTGCAGGCCATCGCCGTTTTTAAGTTTTCCGGAACCTCTTCTGCTGTCTGCAAGTTCTTTTGTCTCGCTGGTCTACCAGGAGCGCCTGTGCGTACAATTCGGGGCCGCCATGGTCTATATCTCGGATTGCTATTGCTTTCGCCTACCATCGTATCATCAGGATCATCCTCAACTTCGCTTTGATCGCCCGCTGACTCGTCTGATAGTTGAGTACCCTCTGAGTCTCCATCCGCATCCTCGTAGTCTGTTTGTGGTGAAAAAGAACGCGAATTTCGCTCCTCAATAATCTCATCATCTTCTTGGCCTGCATTATTCCCCAATACGCAAGACAAATAAACGCTAGTCTTGTTCCCTATGAACATATCTTCGTCGAATTTGACATCAATTTTGTTTAGCTCTGGATCGTAGAGTCTATATCCCTTGACTTCATTACTGTATCCCACAAATACAAATTCTCTTCCCTTGGGTTTGAATTTTCCCCTCTTGTTTTGTTATGAGGAACTGTAAGCTGTCTCTTTATACCTTCTTTCTGCAATAAATCATCATACTCTTTAATTACGTATTCGCCTCCATTGTCGCTTCTCATTGTCTTTATTTTGCAACCAGTTTGTTTTTTCACCTGTGACTTATACGCCTTGAAATGTTCGAAGACTTCACTTTTCTTTCTCATAAAGATTGCTGTAATGTATCTGGACTAATCGTCAATATAAATAAAACGAGAAAGGCAAAGCTAACTTCGTCTGTACCGAAGTTTTCATACACTTGAAATAGCTTGTCTCAAGGGTTAGCGACTTCGACCAAACTTCGCAGATCAGCTTAAAAACATTACATATTACCCATGACCGTGTTTGAGAGCAGTAATATTGAGAACAAAACAGTTTTTCTTACTAAAAACCATTTTCCGAACGAACATTTGTATGGCAGCTACAAGAAGTAGTCATCCGATCCGGTCGGTTCCGACATATTAGCAACGTGCAGTAAAAAGAAGACTCTGGGCAAAGTTTCAGATCGATAGCTCCAAAACTGAGGGACTAGTTCGCGTAGAAACAGACAGACGGACAGACGGACGACGGACAGACGGACAGACGGACGGACAAAGCTTAATCGACTCAGCTCGACATGCTGATCAAGAATATATATACTTTATGTGGTCGGAGATGATTCCTTCTATGCTTTGCAAACTTCTGGGCAAAATTATAATACACTTTTCAAGTGTATAAAAATATTGCGATCCACGGATTGATTTTTCATTAAAAGGTCCACATACATGCGAATGTATAGCCTCAAGCAAGTTTTTAGCACGATACTTTAATTCGACGAATGGTTGAGAACAAATTTTGCTTTTCATACGTTATATTTAACTTCGATTGCATTTTGTCCATCCCGTATACCATTTCATTCGATGCCAGTTTATAAAGGTTTTGCAAATTTATATGGCCAAATCGATTGTATTTCATCACGTTTTCAACACATGAAACGTTTAAAGATTCATACAAATTTTCCAAAAAGTACAATCCGTTTTCTTTATATGCAACTCCAATTACCTTATTTTCGTCTTTTATTCTTATTACCAATTGTCGTGAAAATTAATTTTAAGGCCATTTTCGGTGCCTTTTTCGACAGAAAAAAAATTTGTCTGCAACTCTGGTATATACAAAACATTTTTTAATTGAAATCAGATTTATTGGTTTTATGTGCACCGTACCAATGCCAATTAAATTCAATGATTGAACTCCCGCCACAAGTACTTTCAAATTTGTCTCAGTGCACTGTGTGTATAGTTCGCGATTATTACACATATATGTGAAGTGGCGCTACTCTCCACGCACCATCCGTCACGATATTTCTTTTCTCCGGCTGAGAGAAAAACGATCTTTCATTTTGTTGTTGCTTTTCTTGTTTCCACGTACTTTCTGCATTTGATTTTGACTTTGTTTTTGCCTGCCGACATTCTGCCGCGTAGTGCCCCTGTTTGCCACACACATAACATTTACCGTTTTTCTTTTTCTCATACTCGCGATTACCTTTGTTGTTGCCATTTCTTGCCACGTATGCTTGCTGCACACAGTTGTTACTTTTGTCTGGCTTCTCCGATCTGCATCTTCTAATAATTTATTTCGCAACTTTATGAAATTTGGTAGCTCATCTCTTGTTTCAATGGCTATTACGAAGTTCTCGAATGATTTTGGTAAACTTGACAACAGAATAATCAGAACGATTTCGTCACTAAGCGAAATGCCCACTTCATTGAGTTTATCAATCACACTTTCAAATTCATTTAAAAAATCAACGACACCAATGCCCTAGATTTTTGTACAAAGACACTTTTCGAGCAGAACCCCTTCGCTCGTAATTTTCTTTTTATTTCTTCCACGCCTCGTATGATGTTTTGCAATGTTTTATGTAATTTAATTGCGTAGGTTTTACTGATAAAATGATAGACGCTAAGGCTTTCGCGTCGGCCTTCTCCCATGGAATTAGATTTTCCAGAGATTTTTGATCTGCACCACTTGCAATTTTCCATAACTTCAAATGAATTAGGACTCCGCGCATTTGGACACACCAAATGTCATAGTTTTTGTCGTCTAACTTTTCGATAGAGTACAAATTATTCGCCATGTTGAACAGATCAACTTTGTTGTTTTTGGACACACCAATTAAAACACTTTTTTTGAGACTCGAAATTGCAACACCATTCTTTAACTTGGTTTTAGGCAGGGCGATACCTTATCGTGTGACTTCTTCAATGTACTGATGGAATATACACTGCGCCGGTGCCCACATGCCAACTACTCGCATATGCCGATGATATCGACATAATCGGCAGAAACGAACGGGCGGTAAGCAGGGCGTTTTCAGAGATTGAGAGGCAGTCGGAACTGATGGGTTTAGCGGTAAATGAGGACTAGTCGAAATACCTTGTATCCGCGGAAAAAAAGTCCTCGCGTCTTGGAAAATCTGTTACAATGGGAGAATACAACTTTAAAGTTGTAGAGGATTTTGTTTACCTCGGAACGACGATATCCAGCGACAACAACATCAGTCTGGAAATCCGACGAAGGATCACTCTTGCAAACCGATGCTACTACGGGCTAAGTAGGGAGCTCAAGAGCAGAGACCTCAAGCGAAGAACAAAAATAGCCCTATACAAGTCGCTTATCATCGCAGTCCTGCAATACGGCGCAGAAGCATGGACAATGACAGCAGCGGATGAAGCGACGATTGGCGTTTATGGACCTTTAAAAGTTGGCGGTGATTTCTGCATTCGAAATAATGACGAACTGTATGAGCTCTATGGGGACACCTGTCTGGTCAAGCGCATAAAGCAACAGCGGCTGCGCTGGTTAGGAAATGTCACCAGGATGGACGATGAAGCTCTAGTAAGGAAAGCTTATTACGGAGGAAGAGGCAAGCAGGGGAGACCTCGACTAAGATGGGATGACCAGGTTCGGGCAGACATTGCCAAGCTTGGTGTGACCAACTGGTCCCAGCTCGCACGGAGCAGAAGCGACTGGCGGACATTGATTGCAGCGGACGAGACTGTCGAACGGTTGTGATGCAAATATCGGGCCAATCAAGAAGAAGAAGAAGATTCTTTAACTTGTTCTTCAAATTTTTTTCCGGTTATTTCTGATACCTGGGCCCATAACCTTTTGTTGGTAGAACCTTAAACCATGCAGTGGAATAAATATAGCAGCGGTTATACTTAAATGCGTGTTTATTCGAAGAGTAAGTTTTACTGACTGATCAAGCATAAAGGAAAGCGGGCTTACAAGGAATACATACAGATTTTGCGCGTTTATCTTTATACTTGTATTGGTGTCGATAACATAACAGTGATGTCAGAGTAATACGAAAATAACATAAAATTTGTGTTGCTTTAACAGAATACCGATTATTTTCAACAATTCCAACCTAAAACCAATTCTCAGTGTCACAGAATTCTCTTTCGGTTGGTTTCAAATCTCTCGTGTTTTGTCGCATATGCAAAATTAGTTTTGGAAATGTGAACAACATTATTTTTCTGAATAGGTTGCATCAAATTAATTAAATATTTTATTTGTTTTAATATTAAAATTTGCGTTTCAATAAAAACCCTCTAATGCTGCGTAACAATTTAAACCTGCCAACCACAGCGCCTTCAATTTATCGAGGCGCAATCTGTGTACCAGCATTGGCACCAACAAGGGCTTAGAGTTGTCAAGTTATATTATATGATTGGAGCAAAAATATTTTTTAAATTTTTCATCTTATTTTTGGAGAATATGACTTAAATTTGAATTATAATTTATAAATGCATCATTAAACATATAACACTAACAAAAAAAATTGCATTTAAACATCCAATTAACTCATAGCTAGAAGATGGGCAACCCTGTTAACAGATTTGATAGAAATGTCCCATTAGCATGGACACAAACCTTCCAACTCGATTTTCATATAAGAAAACTAAATTTCATGATGTTTTGGGACACCGACGGATTTTTCGAGCGTTTTGCAAACCAACCGAGGCCAAAATCTGTGGCACCCCCGATAAAATAGGATTTTTGACAATATCTCAAGAACATGGCAAAAATATGACCCAAAATTCCGCCAAATTAATATGCTTGTTAATAAGTAACAAAATTATTAATACTAATGGCTTGCCAAAACTTGTAATTGACAATTCGCCAATTGATTATGTAGGGCGGGCAAGCAACTTAGGCTTTATTTGTAACCAAACGTTGACTTGGAACGATCACATTACTGCTGCTCTCGGAAAAATGTACGCAGTTCTTAGACAATTGTATATTACCAAAAACTTTATTCCATCGATATTAAGACTCTTAATTGCTAGAACTTTTTAGACTTTTATTTGGCATTGAAGTCATAGGTAACTGTGATGCAAGAAGCCAGCACAAGCTCAAAGAAGGGTTTAATAATATTGCAAGATACATATTTGATTGTGGCCGTCTGTGGCCTAGCGGTTAGTGTGCTGGACTGCTGGGCGGGAGGTCGTGGGTTCGATCCCGACCCTGAACATCTTATATTAAAAGTTTTTTTCTTTGTTTAGAAAAATAGCTTTTACACATACGGTCACCTTCACCAGCTATTGGCGCCAGCTGTGAAGTAATCTAGCTAAGAAATAGCAAATTCTTAAACTTTGCTGTTTGGATTCGGCGTTAAACTGTAGGTCCCTTTCTCTTGTGCGAAAAATTTAAAGCACACACTCTCACAAGAGATTGTGAGAAGCTTGGCTTGGCCCCGTTGGAGAATTTTACATTTTACATTTACATATTTGATTGTACCCGCTTTGAAAGAATATCTGAAATATTCAATCTTTCTTTACAATCCTGGACAACCCTTCGAGCTTTGATAATGCACCAAAAAAATAATTTTCTTAAACGAATTTTATTATCTTTATGAGATGTTGAAAATTTCGGCGTCTAGAAGAAATAATAATCAGCGGTGTCACAGAAATCTCTTCAAACCAAATTCCAACCCAAAACCAATTCTCGGTGTCACAGAAATCTCTTTCGGTTGGTTTCAATTTTCTTGTGTTTTGTTAGGAGACTTAGCTAAATTCAACACCCAAACAATTTTGACAAGGAAAACTAATTCTGGAAGTGTAAACAAAATTATTTTTCTGGATAGGTTGCATAAAATGAATAAATTATTTAATTAGTTTAAACTTTGAAATTTGCGTTACAATAATTATTAGAAAAAACAACCAAAGTCTTTCATGTTAATCTAAACCAACCACATCAGTGGCGCCGTTTAGCGATTGTGGCACCATCTGGTTGGCAGCTAGCGCATTAAGGGCTGACAATTTATACATCATGTTTGGCGCCAACAAATACCTTAATTTTTAATTATATTTATGAAGAATATGAATTAAATTTGAACTATAATTTAAAAATGCATCATAAAACATTTATCACAATCAAAAAACTTCAGTTGAACATCAAATTAACCCATAACTACAATTAGAGAAATTTAACTAATTAACAGATTCTGTTCGAACTCGATTTTCATATAAGAAAACGAAATCTCTTGAAGTTCTGGGACATCGACGGATTTTTAGAGCGATTTGCAAACCAACCGAGGTCAAAATCTCTAGAGATTTCTATGTCACGCCCGAATATAATTAAATTGGGCCAGATCAATTTGTTTTGAAGAATTTTATCCAATTGCAAAGGTTTTTTAAAAATCCCAGACTTAAGGCCGCACCACTTCCCTTGTCGGTCTAGACTTTTTCATTCTTATTTTCTAAAAATAAAATGCAAATTCAAGAGCATTTTTGCGCCAATCATGAAACATAATTTGGCATCCGTTAGCCCTTGTTGGTGCCGTTGGTGGTACACTGATGGCGACACCATAGGTAAGGGGCGCGTTGATCGGTTGGTTTTCATTGCTACTGCAGCATAACCTGCCTAAAACTGATGTTTTGGTATGATGTTGAAGTCCTTGCATTTTAGTAAGTATTTTAAACGTCATCGTTGATTTGCCAAGCTCTTTTGGCATTTGAAATACTTTTAATTTTTCTGCATAGGTTGCATCAAATGAATTAAATATTTCAATTGTTTTAATATTTTAATTTGCGTTTTAATAAACCTACCTATTGCGTATCAATTAAAACCTATCAAAAAAAGCGCCCTCTACTTATGGAGTCGCCATTTGTGTACCAACATGGATACCAGCAAACGCTGAGGGTTGCCAAGTAACATATTATGATCGGCGCCAAATTTTTTTTTTTAATTTTGCATTTTATTGTTGGAGAATCTGACTTACCTTTGAATAATAATTTAAAAATGCATCATAAAACATAATACACAATCAAAAAATGTTATTTAAACATCAAATTAACTAGTAACTTGAAGATGGAAAATTTTTTTTGTGAGAAAGGACAACCCTGTTAACGAAGGTGTCACAGAAATCTCTAGAGATTTTTTCCTCGACTAGTTTGCAACGCTCGAAAAATCCGTCGGTGTCCCAGAACTTCAAGAGATTTCGTTTTCTTATATGAAAATCGAGTTGGAAGGTTTGTGTCCATGCTAATGGTCCATTTCTATCCAAACTGTCAACAAGGTTGCCCTTCCTCGCAAAAAAATTTCCCAAATTGTACACCCAAAAAAATTTGTATCAATATCACTCTGATACACGTTGTTTCAAATCGAAACTGAAACTAGTATCATTTTTTTTTGTATCAATGCAAACCTAGAAAGTATTAGATTGAAACTTCGAATATTTATTTAATGCGCAGAAGTATTAATTTGAAACTAAACAATTTTTTTTTTTCCGAAAATTCGAAGAATGTATGAATTGTAAATCGAAGCATGCCGAACGTCGCAGCTAGCGATGCTTGACATGTCACATTTAGTGATTTTACCGGGCGTATATTTTTATAAAAATACAAAAGATTGAAATTTTTTGAAAAAATTTTAATTATTTTTTAATTTAAAATAAAATCACAATCTATAAAAAAAAACATTTTTAAAAAAAAAAAAACCATACAAAAACAAACAAATACGCTGGGTCACAGTTTATATACGCTACGGACCGTTATAAAAAAAAAAAAAAAATATTTAAAAATAAAAATTTTCAAAAAATTTTAAATAAAATTAAAAAATAAATAAAAAAATTTCGATAAAAATATATAAAACAAAAACTATCAAAAAATAACCCGTAGTATTTTTCCCATAACTTTATTTGCGTCCTTTTTAGAGTAAACAAATGTGTACTGAGTTAAAAGTAAAGGCTATGGAGGACCCTTTCCTAGACGACGTGATGAAGATAAATAAATGGATTTCAAATGGCGCATATTTGCAAGGTAAGAATAAGCAGCTGAGTATTCATGTCGTTTTTTGAAAATATATGTAAATAACAAATGTAACTCTTTAGACAGGACACACAACAAGCCACAATGCTGCTGTGACAGTTTCAGCGCTTTGCAAGACAACGTACAATGAGTGAGGTGCGAAACCAAGAAAGCTGCAGAACAGGCGTTTTTCGCGTTTTTACTCAAGGTCTCTGAAGGCGTAAACTGCTACAAGTACGGCAGGGTTCCCCCAGAAGAGAGCGCGAAAATGTGACAGGGTCTATGGCTGGGGAACTCTGATGTACGGGTTCGAGCAAGAGGCATACCAATATGGTGACTTCTGGTTAAGCAACATTCGCATGGACACGAGGAGAGACAAATGTTTTCACTTAGAGGGGTGTCCACACTTGACGAATTTAATTTAATAGCAGTGTTTGAAAACCTCCCTAAGTTTCATTTCGTCCGCTATTGCTTCTGCTTATGCTTTTGCAAAATACAAAAGCGGCAGCAGCAGCGAACAGCCGCTATCGATATTTATATTTGTTCAAAAGCAAGAAGCGACTGCAGTCGTCGGTTCATGAATTTTGATATTGATTTTGCTTTTGATTCCGTTCCGTTCATAAGTCGAAGCAGAAGCTCACGATCGCTTTTAAAAGTCGACAGCAGCAGAAGCACCGCAGTAGTTCTTGCATCTCCTTCCCGCTTTTGCTTTTTGTATTTTGCCCGGCGCGTTATTTCTCTCAACTCACGCAACAAATCGCTGGCGCCACGAAATATTTCTTGGAATTAGTAAGCACCAAAATATAACGCCACGCAACAACAACATAGGTTTTTTTCTAACGTGTTGTTGTTGTTACCTTCAACCCGGCCGAGACGAATAGCGGTAAATGTAAATGCTTTGTTGTGTGTGTAAAATCCAAAATGCAAAAGCAGAAAGTAGACGCAAGAGACTTCTGTGGTGCTTTTGCTGCTGCCGACTTTTAAAAGCGATCGTGAGCTTCTGCTTCGACTTATGAACGAAACGGAATCAAAAGCAAAATCAATATCAAAATTCATGAACCGACGATTGCAGTCGCTTCTTGCTTTTGAACAAATATCGATAGCGGCTGTTCGCTGCTGCTGCCGCTTTTGTATTTTGCAAAAGCATAAGCAGAAGGCAAGAGTTCATATTGAAAAGTTGAAAAAAAGTCGAAGCTGTGAAAAGTAAAAATTTTGTGACTTTTGCTACTTCGGCAGAAGCAATTTAAACACTGTTTAGTAGTGTAAATAAATTACATTTTAATAGAGTTTGAAATAAAAAAATTTGTTATAAAAAGTTTCAAATTGATGTCTAAATTGTGTCGATGTGATGATGATGACAACTTTTTTTTGAGTGTAGTTATGAGACAATTTGGTGTTTAAATGCAGTTTTTTGATAGTGTTATATGTTTTATGATGCATTTTCAAACTATCAGTCCTGTTCCGAATTCAGAAAGTTTTCAAAAAGTAAAAACGAAACGAAATCGAACGTTTTACTATTTGCTGTTCTCAATTCCGAACGATTTGCTTTCGTTTCGACTTTTCGAACTTGGTTTATTATAATTTTGCCCAGAAGTTTGTAATGCATAGAAGGAATCATCTCCGACCACATAAAGAGTATATATTCTTTTAGTGAGAAATACTGGTTTGATCTCAATATTATCGCTCTCAAACACGGTCATGGGTAATATGTCATGTTTTTAAGCTGATTTGCGAAGTTTGGTCGAAGTCGCTAACCGTTGAGACAAGCTATTTCAAGTGTATCAAAACTTCGGTACAGACGAAGTTAGCTTTGCCTTTCTCGGTTTTATATTACACACAATATTTAATTATTTCATTTGAATCAAAAACGGTTAAAAATAGCTGAATAAAATATAAATAGTGCCTCTTCGAATACATTAATTTAGATGAAGCAACCCTAGCAGCTATCGATTGGCGGTTGAAATCGAATAAAATATAAAGTAGAATTCAGAACAGCTCGGTTTGGTTACGACCGCTCGGTTTTGCTTTCACGAATTATTTTGTAGATGTTTATAAAAATTCTTTTAAAATATACTTAAACTTAAAGTCCGATAGATAAGCGTATAGGTGTAAGGGAGTATATGGTGGTATTAGCAAGCAGTGTGGATAGGGTAACCCAAGAAGGAAGGGAAATTATTAGTGAGGGGAAATTTTGCTTAGGAGGGGAAAACGCCACCAGTCGGCAGTTATTAAAAAGATATACGACTGGGTAGTGCTGTCCCACTCCCTAGGTTTCTGGGCAAGATCGGGGGGCGAGGAAAGACGTAATTAGGCATTAGACGTCTTACTCGCACCAAGGTAATTAGAAGGGCTTGGCCTTGGCCTTGAACTAGAGCAATGAACCCGAAGTTCGAAATTGGGTTACATTGCGGGATTAAGGAAAGGCGGATAAGGCTATAAAGGGGACTCAAGAGCCTAACTCAAGGGCAGTGCAAACTGAAAGGCGGTACGTGCAGATCAGCGGAGTTAAAAATATTCACAAAAAAAAAAATAAGAAAAATAAAATTAAAGTTCGTGAGAGGGTGTGCGGCCAATTGGGAAATATTTTCAAATTTTACGTGCAAAATTCTACGAAATTGTAAAAGTGAGTGATAGTGATAAGGGAAATATGTACATATGAATGTTCATAGGAAAATTTAAACATTTTCAGCGTGGTCGGACGGCTAGACTGGCCACGTCCCTTTTTTCCGGCACCAGCCCATGAAGTGATTATCCCGCTCACAACAAGATTGGTCCCTGAGGAAATGTGCGTCACCCAATTCGAGAGGATATAAATAAATACAGAGTGAGTCCGTTCTGAGGGAAAACATCCTGCTGAAGGCCGTTTTTGGTGGGCAGACATAAATGCCCGCTGAAAAAAAAAATGTATGAAAGAGGCCATACGTTGCAAGACCGCTAGACGATCGCACAAAATTTCCACCAGCCAAAAAAATTCCTTTTTGATATGAGCTCCAACACTGAGCTGACCGCTTGAGCCCAGTACAATTACACAGTAAAGCGAAGATCAAATTTAAATTAAATGTACATGAGGCCACATAAAGACAAAAAAAAATTATATTTAAGCATATGTAACAATATGGCCATCCGCTTGTAAACTTCCATTCAATTTTCACCAACAATTCTACATATTAATTATATTCGTTTAGTAGGAAAACTTATTGGCATATCAAACACTTAAACCTATATACTTATACTTATTTATATCCATGTTATTATTATTATTATCTATGCACATTCCATTTGAATCACAATTTTGTTTGTAATTGTCCATCGTCCTTCGTTCTTCGGTCCGGGATAGAGTAAGCCTCGAATGTCGAAAGGAGGCGTATCTTTTCGCTTTGAACTTGAACCAGTGTTTTGTGTCCTGTCCCTCAAACCGTCCCTTGGAGCTCCATCAGGATAGGTAGGATGTTGATTCGCACACCTGTAAATTGGTAAAAAAATTTGGTAATTGACTAAAATATATAAAAGGTAATTTTTGTGAAAACATACGCACCTTGAAGGGAAATTTACCCGAGGAAATCTGTCTTGAGCCGTAGTTTGAAGTGCTGAAGGGCAAAAAAATATTAAAATTGAGAATAAAATAAGTCCTTTTTTTGTGATTTGAAAATACTAGGTGAGATTAATCATTGTATTAACTGAATTATGCAAGAGAATTTTGTTAGAATTTTAAGAAATATAGAAATGTTAAAATTTGTTTGAAAAAAAAAATGATTGGTTAATTTTGTAGGTCAGGGGAGGGAGTATGCGACGCTAGCCTGGATTAGAGAAGGTTAAATCCTGGTGTTAAAATGGGTGATGTCTCCAAATCCGAGAAGGAGCATCACAGGAAGGGTGGGAGCGCGGTGACAGATCCATCTGTGTCGCCAGCCTGGGATCTTTTTTTTTGTTATTGATGTCCATTGTTTCGATTTGCTTTCTGTAAAGTTTTTTTTTGTTGTTTTAGTGATGAGGTTATTGTCGTTCGGATTGTGTGAACTGCGGGCAGGGAAGAACCCCCTCTTGAGATGAGCTGAGCCAGCCGGCATGCCCCGACGTACAAGCAGTTTCATAACAATATGGCGCCCAATCTGAATAGAACGGCTGCGTTACGATTCGTAACGTCGTCGCGATATGAAGAAAATTAAAATTAAAACGAGACAAGTTTTTCTCATCGCTATGGGACAACTTGGTTCAATCAGCCATTCTATAGCAGCGACTTGGAGGTAGCAAGGTCTAGCCACCAACTGCGCTGCGAAGGTTTGGCTGAGGTAATCATGTTTTACCAATGGGTCCCGGTAAAAGTTTAATTTTGAGAGATTAGAACTGGAGGCTCGTCCACTGGCGGAGAGGATGATTGCTCCGTATAGGGCACGCATATCGCAGGCGATTGGTCATTATTAAGACCATTGGTGGGGCATCACTGTCTAAATCGGCGGCTGATTCGCAACCGGGGAATAATGATGTACCGAAAATCTGTGATATGGACTGTGATATAGAGTTAGGTTAGGACAATAAATGCAAATCAATGTTGTTAGTTTCTGTGTATTGATATAATTCTTTGTCTTCCCTCCGTTTGTGTGTCCAGGTGCCAGTCGACCGTAGGTTTAATTGAGTGAAAGTGACCCGTGTTGCATGTGACAGCACGCGCTGCAATTTTACTCACGATGGTATTTGGATGACACAGACCGTGAGAAGGCTGAAAGAGTTGCCATAGGAAGTAGCTCCTTAACTGTCGGTCATCGATCGAGAGTCAATGACCCGTACAGTTGACGACTACGATCCAAAGACCCAGGTTAAAAAAAAAAGCGCAAAGATACTTAGGAATCGTACCGGCCAGCAGTCGCATATCTCTCCCCAGCAAATTTATGAATCTGAAACAAAAGATTATAAATTAGTATTGTGTCTGTGTAGTGAATTAGAGAATATTAGTATTTGTTTTCCGTTAGTGGTTTAGTAGAATTTCTAGTAGCATTTACATATCAGAATAGAGTAAGATTTCGAAATTAGGGATGTCTGAAGACGAGCAAATAGTTGGTCAGGGAGCAAGGTCCCATGAGCACCAGCTTCGGTCAAGGGGTCCTCCGGGAGTTGGAGATAGGCAATGGGGGGATGAGGTTCTTGATAGCGGAGCTGGGCCATTTCCTCGTGCATCGGTTGGTTTAGCTCGGACGCCCATGGCTGTGTTGAAACAACAACACGAGTTGGCACAGCAGCACAAAGCTAGGGAGCGTCGTCAAATCGACATGCGGAAGGCAAATTCGGATGAAAAGTTAGGCCAGAACGAGAAGCTTATTGAGCTGCAAGGAATATCCGATCAGCTTGATGGGTTGGAGGCACCAATGCTGGGATCAGAGGAAGCCTCAGCCGTGAATGCGGCAATCGCACAGGCCCATCAAACGTTCAGACATTCGATGGCTGCCGGAATTAGCCAGGCATTGCAAGACGAGATTCGGGAGGGGTTCACGAATATGATGAAACTCATAAACGACATCTATAGGCCTGTTAGAGAGCAGCCAATCGCGCCGACAGTTGCTTCCGCGGAGGGAGTAGGAGTATCTCAACCCAACCAGCAATCGGGGTACGAGAGACAGGGTGCATACCCGAAACAAAGGAGCGCAGCAGGACTAGGAAATAACCACGGAACACTACCGCCAAAACCTCCACCGAAACCGGCACCGAAGACTCAGTACAGCTCTGAAGGTATTTCAAGTCCCGGGTATGTGGACTCTCAAGCCAGTAATTGGCGTAATCCGGCAAATCACAAGTGGAGAGTGGAAGATCGCCGAGCTGGTGAATTTAGACACAAGGAAAATCCGGCCCAGCACGATTGGAGGGCAGAAGATCGCCGAGCTGGCGAATTTCAATACCGACAACATCCGGCCCAGCACGATTGGAGGGCACAAGATCGCAGAGCTGGCGACCTCCGTGAAGAAACAAGACCAGTCGAGCCGGTTGCTAATGAGATGAATGTTCGGGGAGGATCATGGACCAAAGTGGAGAAATGGAACATATCTTTTGATGGAGACGATGCGAAGTCGTCCGTAGAAGATTTTGTGTTTCGAATCGAATTTCTCCAAAAACAATTCAATAGTCCTTGGAAAGACATTCTGCGGGAGTTCCATGTTTTGTTGACCGGTCGGGCCAGAGAATGGTATTGGGTCCACGTACGCCAATGCAGAGTGGATAGATGGTCAAACTTGAAACAGGCGTTGTTGGACAGGTTTCGTGGTCACCAGACAGAGCACGACAAAATGCACGAGCTTTTAAATAAAGAACAACTCCCAGGAGAGAGTGTAGATGATTTCATTCACTCCATGCGCCAACTCTCGTCCAGACTGCGACATCCTTTACGTGACCGTCAACTGGTTAAAGTTGTGAAAAAGGGATTACGGGACAATATCGGTCGGTATATTTATGCGATGGACGTACGTACCCTTGATGAGCTTCGGGAGGAGTGTATTGAGGTGGAGAGAAGCATCGGTCGACGAGGACGGTCAAATTACGGGACTCAACCAAGATACCATCCAGGAGTCAAGGCAGCAGTCAGTGAGGCGGAAGCGTATACCGATGATGACAATCCCGATCTGAAACTAGAAGAAATCCGCCATGGGAGCAAACGAACGGCCAGACTAGGTTGCTGGAACTGCGGAAAAGGCGACCATGAGTTCCGAGACTGCGATGCGGAAGAAAGAAGAATATTTTGTTTCCGTTGTGGGAGGCCCGAGACGATTGCACCTAAGTGTCCTGAATGCACGGAAAACGGGCGCCTGAGTGTGTCAAAAGCGGGAATCTCGCGCTCAGGAGCCAATCCCGCGGTGTAGGAAACCAAACCAAAACAGAGAAAATTGAGATAAAAGAAAATAAAGAAATCAGTAAAATAGGAGATAAGAAAATAATAAATAAAGTTTATAATGCATGCAAAATAAGATATAATTTAAGATATTTGCCATATGAGGAAAAGATCAGAAAATATTTGGAAACGAGAAATCGCATATTTGCGGACCGCCGACTGGACGGCATGCGATTGGTCACCCAAAGAGTCAAGAAGGCTCGGGAGCGATACCAAAAGAGACGATTTGTAAAGCGACAGGTCGTAGAAGCCGTAAAACGAGGTAGCAGTACCGATCCTCGAGTTTTTGCCAACGTCACCATCAGAGGAAAAGAAGTCAAGGGTCTGTTGGACACAGGTGCTAGCGTCAGTTTGCTAGGTAGAGGCAGCCGCGAACTTCTGGAAGAACTAGGAAGCGAAATGCAAAAATATATTTCCATCGTTCGCACCGCATCCGGAGACGACCGATCCATAATTGGGCGAGTGGATTTACCAGTGGAGTACGGAGATGATACCAAAGTCCTGACATTCTACATTTGTCCATACTTAGAGCAGAACGCGTACTTCGGTATAGATTTTTGGCGAGCGTTTGGTTTGGCACCCGCTGTATTGGGTGGCACAGAAGAACCCACAGCCAAGATTAGAGTGGAGGAATTGGTCGCTTCTCAAATGGCCCATTATGGAGAAGAGGACAAGGATGAGAGTCAGGATCCAGAGTGCTGGGAGCTATCACAAAACGAGAAAAATGCGTTAAAGGATGTGAAAGACAAATTTCGTGCGTTTAAGAAAATAGGTTTGGGAAAAACAACACTGGAAAAACATTCAATCGAACTGATCGAAGGTGCACAACCATTTAAAGATCGGCCTTACCCATTATCGCCAGCAATGCAAAAGGTGGTTGAGGATGAGGTCGATAAAATGATTGCTTTAGGGGTCATAGAAGAAAGCATGAGTCCGTGGAGTAACCGCACGACGGTAGTGCGACGGCCGGACAAGGATCGTTTTTGCCTCGATGCCCGCAAATTGAATATGGTAACAGTTAAGGACGCTTATCCGCTCCCTTGCATCGAGGGAATCCTGTCCAGGATAGATCAAACGCACTATATATCCAGTGTTGACCTAAAGTTTGCGTTCTGGCAAGTGGAATTAGAGGAGAAGAGCAGGGCATATACGGCGTTCACGGTACCTGGAAGACCCTTATACCAATTTAGAGTTATGCCGTTTGGACTCTGCAACGCTGCACAACGTTTGGTTCGGCTCATGGATAAGGTGATCCCAGCTGAACTCAGGACCAATGTTTTCGTGTACCTGGACGACCTTCTCATCATTTCCGCCGACTTCAAAACACATCTGAAGCATCTGGAGCAGGTGGCAAATTGTCTAGAAAAAGCAAATTTAACTATTGGATTAAAAAAATCGAAATTTTGTTTTAAAAGCTTAAAATACCTTGGGTTTATAGTTGGGGGAGGAATCCTAAAAATGGACTCCGACAGGGTGGTAGCGATCCAAGCTATTCCGCAACCGAGATCCGTGAAAGAAGTTCGCTCATTTCTGGGAACCGCGGGATGGTACCGCCGGTTCATTAAGAATTTCGCCACAATAGCAGCTCCACTCACGGAAACCCTTAAAAATAAACCAGGAAGCAAGTTTCGATTGACCGAAGAAGCAATCCAAGCAGTGGACAATTTGAAATCAGCTCTCACATCAGCGCCAGTACTTGTTCACGCGGAGAGCTCCAAACATTATTACATCCAGTGCGATGCATCCCAAGTAGGAGTAGGAGCAGTGCTCTTTCAGAAGGATGACGAAGATCAAGAGCGGCCGATTGCTTTTTTCTCTGCCAAGCTGAATAAACACCAAAGAAATTACTCAGTGACGGAGAAAGAGTGTTTGGCAGCAGTTTTGGCCATACGGAGATTTCGCCCTTATGTAGAGGGGATGCCATTCACCTGCATCACCGATCACGCAAGTTTGAAGTGGCTGATGTCGATGAAAGATCTCAGTGGCCGACTTGCCCCCCTCTCAACCAAAAAAAAAAAAAAAAAAAAAAAAAAAAAAAAAATATACCCCCCCCCCTTTCCTTCGGTGGGAAAAAAAAAAAAAAAAAAAAATTTTTTTTTGGGGGGGGGGGGGGGGGTAGGGGGGGGTGGGTTGGATTTTTGCTCATAACCTCTAAACCGTTCCACCCTTTTTTATCATTTCTTCGGCAAATCGATTCATTTTGCTAATTACTAACTATCTCTAGAAAGTACGAATCGACTATCATCAAAACTGTGGGAGATATAACGTTTTTTCCAAATTGCGGGGGCGGGAGGGGGCGTGGCCAAAATTTGAAACATACTTGATCAGCGTACCTCTATCTTTTACCATCTCTGAGATCGACGCGTTCATACAGACAGGCGGACAGACGGACGGACGGACAGACGGACATGCCTAAATCGACTCGGCTGTTGATGCTGATCAAGAATATATATACTTTATAGGGTCGGAAATGTTTCCTTCTTCCTGTTACATACATTTGCACAACTTCATGATCCCCTTTTACCCATTTTTAATGGGTACAGGGTATAAAAAAAAACATAAAATAAAATAAAGTTTGTGAGAGGGTATGCAGCATATTGGGAAAAAATTTCAAATTTTACATGTGCAAAATTCTACACAATTTTAAAAGTGAGTGATAGTGGTTAAGTGAATAAATACATATGTATGTTCATATGAAAACTTAAAAAAATTTCACCGTGGTCAGACGGCTAGACTGCCCACGTCCCTTTTTGCCGGCACCAGCCAATGAAGTAATCATCCCGCTCACAACAAGTTGGTCCTTGAGGAAATGTGCGTCGGTTGCGGTGAAAAAAATGTATGAAAGAAGCCATACGGTGCAAGACCGCTAGATGATCGTACAAAAATTCGACCAACCAAAATTTTCTTTTTGATATTAGCTCCAACACCGAGCTGACCGCTTGAGCCCAGTAAAGCGGAGTTAAAATTTAAATAAATGTATATGAGGCCACATAAAGACAAAAAAAACATATTTGATATATACAAATGCACATTCCATTTATATCTAAATTTTGTTTGTAATTGTCCATCGTCCTTCATTCTTCGGTCCGGGATAGTGTAAGCCTCGAAAGGAGGCGTATCTTTTCGCTTTGAACTTGAACCCTTGTTTTTTGTGCCCTGTCCCCCAAACCGTCCCTTGGAGCTCCATCAGGAGAGGTAGGATGTTGATTCGCACACCGGTACATTGGTAAAGAATTTGGAAATTGACTAAAATATATAATAAGTTAATTTTGTGAAAATATGCGCACCTTGTTGGGAAATTTACCCGAGGTAATCTGTCTTGTGCCGTAGTTTGAAGTGCTGAAGGGCAAAAATATATAAAAATTGAGAGTAAAATAAGTTCTTTTTGTGATTTGAAAATATTAGGTGAGTTTAAGGATTGTATTAATTAAATTATGCAAGAGAATTTTGTTAGAGTTTTAAGAAGTATATAATTGTTAAAATCTGTAAAAAAACAAATGATGGGTTAATTTTGTAGGTCAGGGGAGGGAATATGCGACTCTAGCCTGGATTAGACAAGGTTAAATCCTGGTGTTGAAATGGGTGATGTCTCCAAATCCGAGAAGGAGCATCACAGGAAGGGTGGGAGCGCGATGACAGATCCATCTGTGTCGCCAGCCTGGGATCTTTTTATACACTTGAAAAGTGTATTATCCCTGTAGTTTTTTTTGTGTCGGGTGCTGCCAAAAGCAAAGCATCCGGTGACCCGTTTGGCACAGCACCCCCAGACGCTCATACAATTTAAGTCAACCATCCGTGTGTTTGCTAAGGGGTAATCATCGGACTGGCCGATCAGCACAGCAACGCCAGACGTTCGCACACAAATTGTCAGCCAGCCGCCAGGTTTTGGGACTGCCATCGGCCAGGCCATTAACCACTTACCACCCGGCATTCAGCTAAGGGTAACCCAATGGACAGGCCGATCGGCACAACAATATCAAAGGTCATACATAATATGCCAACCATCCGCCAGGCTATATTGGAACAGCCATAGGCCAGCACATTTTCGGATAACCATCCGGCATTCGGCTAACGGTAAACATCGGACTGACCGATCCGCAACAGTAATATCAGAACTTATACTTGAAATGTCAGCTACCCGCCAAGCGATTTGGGACAACCATCGGAAGGCCCATTTGCGTTAACCGCCCGGCAAGTCTGTTAAGGATAACCATCCGCCAGACCGATGCGTACAGCAATATCAGAGTGTGCACAGAAAATGTAAGACCGCGGATGTGTAAAAGTTTTTTAAGGAAAGAAAAACTTTTATTAGTCGTTCCTAGGCGGGATCGAACCCTCAACCTCCCGCACAGAAGGCAAACACACTTTCTGCTGCACCACTAACGGCTACATTTTTGTTAACCATTTGGCAATATCTAAAGTTTGAAAATTATATGTCGTTTTACTTTGTTGATCCCCGAAGATAGAAATTAAGACCTTTACTGATTTGGATGATTTGGAACCGTCATATGATGGGAATGGCAGAGAGAAAAATAAGGTTTGTTAAAACAGACCAACTTTTAAATTTTGCGGGATACTATTTTTTAATGTCGGTACACCTTCTCTCAACGTATATACCTATGATGACATGAGCATCCACTTTGCACTTATTGCATTATTACATTTGTATATGGTTATGACACCCAGACCGAAGCACCATCCTCCCAATTCAAGCGGCCAGAGACTATGACGGTCAATAAGGAATATTTCTTGAGGTTATGTGCATTTTGCGTTAAGCTTTCGGTACATTGCAGATTTTATCCGCCGACTCGTCTACTCGGCTCGGCAGACTCTAAATCAGCAGACGCTTCAGTCAGTCGACACGAAGTATAATTTTTTAAAGTGCGAATGCACATTATTTACGTTTTCTGATTAAAGTTAAATAGTAGATGTGCGTATACAACGCTTATGGTAAGAAATTTTTAAATGAGAACTTTATAAAATATGTCAAATATATATAGCACATTTAGTTCTGCTTTTGATCTTAGCAACAGTAGCACTGAGCTAGAGCATTCGACTGAGAAGCGTACGGTCCCGAGTTCAAGTCCCAGTAAAGTTATGTTTAAAAAAAAAAAAAAATTTCAGAGTTCTTTCAACACATTCTAAAGATGTGTTGTGATGTTCGGTGGTTGGTGGTAATGTATAGAAACAAATGTAGATATGAAAGTGAAAAAAAAAAATTTTTTTCTTTGGTCTTTTGGGTGATAAAACCACCTGGTCGATGTATAGTCCATACCGCCCGCCATAAGGCTTACCCAAACAGCCTTCCGCTCGGTTCGACACTTTTGTCTGACCGCTGGCGGCGGTGTCCGGATTTCATGACATCCCATATAAAATCTGGTATGAAAGCTGGTATGGGGGCCGGCAGCCGGAGCCAGAATCCGGTTGACATTTTCCAGCCGGCTGGCGACCTCCCGAACTACAGGGATAATTTTGCCCAGAAGTGTGCAACGCATAGAAGGAATCATCTCCGACCACATAAAGTATATATATTCTTGATCAGCATGACGAGCTGAGTCGATTAAGCTTTGTCCGTCCGTCTGTCCGTCTGTCTGTTTCTACGCGAACTAGTCCCTCAGTTTTGGAGCTATCGAGCTGAAACTTTGCACAGAGTCTTCTTTTTACCTCACGCTGCTAATATGTCGGAACCGACCGGATCGGATGACTACTTCTTGTAGCTGCCATACAAATGTTCGTTCGGAAAATGGATTTTAGTAAGAAAAACTGGTTTGTTCTCAATATTACTGCTTTTAAACACGGTCATGGGTAATATGTAATGTTTTTAAGCTGATCTGCGAAGTTTGGTCGAAGTCGCTAACCGTTGAGACAAGCTATTTCAAGTGTATCAAAACTTCGGTACAGACGAAGTTAGCTTTGCCTTTCTCGTTTTTTTTTTGTTATTGATGTCCCTTGTTTCGATTTGCTTTCTGTAAAGTTTCTTTTGTTGTTTTAGTGATGAGGTTTTTGTCGTTCGGATTGTGTGAACTGCGGGCAGGGAAGAACCCCTCCTTTGAGATGAGCTGAGCCAGTCGGCATTGCCCTTATGTACAAGCAGTTGGCTAACAATTACTTTACATTCCGCTGACTCGGCAGCACAACTTTTGAATACGACAATTCTGGTCGATTTGCGGAATTCGGAACAGCAATCAACTCGATTTGCGACAATTCCACTCGTTTTCGGAATTCGGAACAGGCCCGTATAATTCCAATTTAAGTTAGTTTCTCCAAAAATAAGATGCTAAATTTGAAAAATATTTTTGCGATCATGAAATATAACTTGACAACTCTAAGCCCTTGTTGGTACACAGATGGCGACTCCATAACACATTATGTTTTCTTATATGAAAATCGAGTTGGAAGGCTTGTGTGCGTGCTTAATGGTCTATCTCATCCAATCAATCAACACTGTTTAGGGTTGCCCTTTCTCGCAAAAAAATTTCCCATCTTCTAATTATGAGTTAATTTGATGTTTAAATGAAATTATATATATATACATGTATGTACTATATTTTTATAATGCATTTTGAAATTATAATTCAAATTTAAGTGAGGTTCTCTAAAAATAAAATGCAAAATTTAATAATTTTTTTGCCCCAATCATAAAATGTAGCCCTTAGCTCTCGTTGGTAAACAGAGAGCGCCACCAAATGTAAAAAGCGCCAGCTGAGGTGGAGTAGCGAGTTTGTTTGTCAACATTCGGTTGGTTTCGCAAACACATTCATTTACATTTTTAATACCATTTGAACAGTAAAAATGAAATTGCTCAATTTTTAGATAAGTGTTAATTTTTTCTACAATTTATAACAGATTTCAATAAATGAACAATTATTTGATTTGATATATATATTAAGTTACATCATATAGGAGGGAAAAAATTTTACAAGAATTGTTTCCTAGTGAAAATAACGCTGTAATTAACGGGTATTTCAAACATTCTATAAAAATGAAAGAAAATTATAGATATCTTTTTAATTAGCATCTACATTACAAATTTTACAATAAAACTAAGTATGAATGATTAAAAGATAATTTTATTAGCTTTAATTTGGTGTTTAAAATTTTTATGAAGCTATTTTTTAATTGAGATATTTGTAAATTAGTTATAAGTAGACAGCGGATTTTATGCAACTTTTTAAATAAAGGCAGAAAAGGTAAAAAAAATATGCAAAATATGTAAAATGTATAAAAATTAAAAATTATTATAAATATTAGAAACATGGCCAATATAGACGCTTAAATAGAAATTGAAGACCGAACGATAAAAAAATCGCGAAAGTTGAACATTTTCTTATAAGCATTTAATAGTCCAACACCGCAAAATTCGTCAAAATTTCATATGAGTATTTAAAAAACCGCAGGCGTTGGCAAATGAAAGGTATAGTGAGCGTTCTAATATATGGGAAAATTTTTAAATTTTTCATAAGAGCTTAGATTATTATGAACATTTAATAGACGGCAATAGTAAACGAGTAAATACTGTAAAGGAACAAATGGTCAAAAAAATCGCGAAATACCAAAAATTAACATTTGAGTTTCATAAGTATCATAAAGACGCGTGGCCAAGAAAATCAACGGACCGAAGATAATCGTGAAGATTGAATAGATAGCAATTGAAGACGCGTATAATAAGAGGTGTAGACTAAAATCCGCGAAATTTGTCAAATTTTTATTTGTGTACTTATGAAAGCGCAGCCGTTAATAAATAAGAGGCGTAGATTGAATAATTCAAAAATTAGCCAATTTTTCGTATGACCTATGATTATTATGAAGATTTGATGGATGGCAATGTAGTCGGGTAAATAGGAGATGCAGATGGAACGGCTCAAAGAATCGCGAAATTTGCAAATTCTTCATATGATTAAAGATAATTTTGAAGACTTAATAGACGGCAATAATAAACGAGTATATATAGGAGCCGTATAGTCAAAAATTATTATTTGAGATTGGTTTTTTGCAAAATATGCAAAATTTTATGATTTTTGGGAATCATTAAGATTTGATGGCGATTGTAGACGCGTAAATGGTTGGATCCAACGGTCCGAAAGTCGCGAAATTTCTAAAACTTTTTTATAATGTGGACGGTTAAATTGACGGGTCAAGATCAAGATCGGTCCAAAAAATCCGGATATATACAAAATTTTATGATTTGTTTAGACTATCACGAAGATGTAGTTAAAGACGGGTAAATAAGAGACTATATTCTTTAGCATTGGTCCTCCATTATGTAAATTGCGGTTCAGTAGTGTCATAATCATGTCTATGTTATTATAATTTGTGGTATTGGAAAGCAGTTTCTTGAGTAATTAGCGGTCTTATTACCATGGAGAACCCTTAGCTTCGAATGGCTCTTATGCATTGATCCTAGCATTTTTCACTCTATAGGGAGTACAATTTGTTTGGAATTGTTACTATTTTTGATCCTCTTTGGTATTTTTCCGCTATTTAATGATTTGTCGGTAACGGAAAGTGTTTTAAATCGATTCCTATAATCTTGACTATATTCTTTAGTATTGGTCTTCCATGGTATTTATCGCGGTTCAGTATTGTCAAATTCATCACAATGTTACTATGTGTGGCCAATTGTGGACTTGAAGAGCAGTTTCTTAAGTAATTAGCGGTCTTGTTACCATGGAGATCCGTATTATTTCGCGATTATAAACGTCGACAGTCACGGTAAATAGGTTAAAATAACTCGCGAAAATAACTTCCGAACCCTGAGCAACGCATGCCGGTTACTTCATATGGAAAAATGTATTTCAAAACAGTTTTATGGCAAATCTTTTTTTTTAAATCAAAAGTATTTTTTATCACTCATCTTCTGTTGTTGACCTTTTAGTAACCCTGGCCTACCAGGATAATATGTGATCTGAAACATGGAGTTTCATATAATATAGGTTTTTGCATATTTTGCATATTTTAATATGCAAATATGCAATTTATGCAAAATAGTTTTTAGCGGACTTACATAATTTTTCAATAAAAATAAGATGTGTGCAATCAGAAATTAAATCCGACAAGCGGTTCAAAATATGCAAATATGCAAAATCCGCTGTCTAGTTATAAGCTTTATTAGTTATTAGCTTTAATTTGGTGTATATAATTTTTCTAAAGTAATTTTTTAATTGAGATATTTGTAAATTAAGTACTTTTTAAGAATGAAAAAAACAACGTTAATTTGGGACTATCTCGAAATCTATTCTACTGAGATTTTTTAAACTCCAGATTTGGATTCGGACCGTGATTTTACTTAAGGAATGTCTTCAAATTGACGAGGATTCGAAAATCATTAATTATTTGTATACTTGTGTAATTATTTGCAAAACCAACCAAAGTCTTTTATATTGTCAAAGGCAACTATCTAATGTTCCGCCATCTACCGATAATTTTGCCATCAACATTTCAGCCAGTTGATAAAGGGACTTTTTTTTCGGAAAAATCGTTTATTTCACTTCAAAATGATCCAAAAATAATTTATCCAAGCAAAACAAAAAAATCTTCGTGATTACTTCAGGAAACATATCACCTTTCGAATGCAGCTTGTGTTCTAACTAGATTTAAAAATAGGAAAATGAAATCTGTTGAAGTTCTGTGACACCGACGGTACATAGTCGGGGGTGTCACAGAAATCTCTTCCAACCAAATTCCAACTCAAAACCAATTCTCGGTGTCACAGAAATCTCTTTCGGTTGGTTTCAAATCTCTCGTGTTTTGTTAGGAGATTAAGCAAAATTCACCACCCAAACAATTTTGACAAGCAAAACTAATTTTGGAACTGTAAACAAAATTATTTTTCTGGAAAGGTTGCATAAAATGAATAAATTATTTAATTAGTTTAAACATTAAAATTGGCGTTTCAATAATTATTAGGAAAAACAACCAAAGTCTTTCACGTTAATCTAAACCAACCACATCAGTGGCGCCGTTTAGCGATTGTGGCGCCATCTACTTGAAAGGCAGCGGATCAAGGGCTGCAAGTTATTTCTCATGTTTGGCGCCAACAAATATTTAAATTTTTAATTTTATTTATGAAAAATATGAATTAAATTTCAACTATAATTTAAAAATGCATCATTAAACATTTATCACAATTTAATAATTTCAGTTGAACATCAAATTGACCTATAACTAAAATTAGGGAAATTTTTTTGCGAGAAATGCAGCCCTGTTTTTAGCGACGTTAATTTAATTGGAACAGTTTCAGTTCTAACAAGATTTTCAAATAAGAAAATGAAATCTTTTGAAGTTCTGGGACACCGACGGATTTTTCGAGCGATTTGCAAACCAACCGAGGTCAAAATCTCTAGAGATTTGTTTGTGGCTGCGCTGCCGCCGACGCAGTCAACTCAGTCTCCATGCCCCTGTGCTGGCCAGCCTATGCATATGCCCTACTTCAATTTTCCTGCTGCTTGAGGACCTGTGATATCTGCGCGTGTGTGTGAATTCGTGTTTGTGTTTTGTTTGCTGTGATATATGTGTGTTTGTTTCCCTTTGCTTTTTCCACCCTTCCCGGTCTGTGTGTCTCCAATGCCAGTTCGTGTATGTGTGTGTGTCCCCTGTGTCTATGTGTTTTGCCCGCAATAAATTAACCCTTTTTTCATTGTGGGGAATTTTGTTTATTATTATTATTATTTTCTTTGTTTTTTTTTTTGTGTTACTGAGGCCCCGCCTCCACCCACACCGTACCTTGATCCGGTACCGTGTGGCCCCTATCCATAGGATATGGGATCACTTCTTCTGGGGCCCGTCCTTTTTGTCCAGCAGCATTCGTAGCGCCTCGCGTGGCCACTCATCCAGACTCAACGACCGCCATCTCTGCCACGTCCTGGGTGTCGGCTCATTCGGCGGGCTCCTAGGCTCCTCCCCTTTCCCTGGCCATGGCGTCTGCCTATTAAACTTGGGCCGAGCGTGCTCGCCCTGTGGTCCTGGGCAAGATTGTTGCCGATTGAGTATCGGCCTTCTTGGCTGCTCCTCCGGTGCCTCTTCCAAGTGTCTGGCCGCAATGCACACCCCATTCTCCGCTCCTTTCTCCCCTTCTGCTTCGGCCCCCGTTGGTGGTTTGTTGGCTGCCGGTTCTGTAGGTTGAGCACGCTTGCCTCTTGGGTCTCGAGCGTTCGCCCCTGCCGTCTCCTCCTGGACACGCTCAGACCAGGTGACCGTTGTCGTCACCTGGTGGATCCTCCACCCATTTATCACAGTGGTTGTGTGCCACTGCGACCTATTGGGCGGGACCCAACCTCCGAGACCCTCGGGTTTCGCCTCCGGCTCAGGTCCTGGTGCCTCATCCTCAGAGTCGGAGATTGTTATCGTCTCCGGCTCCGGCCTTGGCGTTGGCGATCGGGTTGGTATGGCGACTCCCCTCCTGCATCCATGCCCTGGTATGGCTCTGCCACACCAAGCTTCACTTCCCAGTCTATCCCCTGACCCTCTGCGTCGCTGTTTTCTTCACTGCTCCAGCATCCCATTCGCCTTGGGGACTGGGTGACGGGACTTCCTCCTCCGCCTCTGACACCAGTGGCGACGCCAAGAGTTGGAGCACCGTTGATGGACTCCTTAGGGGACGGCGGGTTTGACCCACACCGGCAAACGGCAGACGCCGTCTGCCATCGGCTAGCCGTCGCTGCCCCTCCGGTAAGGTTCTCCGTCCTCGTCCAGCAAATCCTAGTACATCCTTGGCTTAACTCTGATGCTCGGCTCCATTCTTCTCTACTTGTTGATATTGAAAAGGCCTATTGGAGATTTTGAGGCATCTTATATAGGCCTTCGAAGCTTTGGCGATCGCCGTCAGGATTACGACGGCCATCATGAAATCTTAGCCAGAGAGTAATCCTAACTGGAGTTGGTTGCATTGCCATCCTTCAGTGTCTATCTCTTTCACTCATGCATACCCTTTTCATTTCCCCTTCTTGGTTAATTCGCCGCGTTTCGCTGCGTATCAACCAGTAAGGGGTACAATTTAGTTAGGGTGGGCCTTATTCTGAAAATCCTCAGTTCTATGCATTTTATAAAGACTTCTTGGCATTATCTATAGGGTGTACCTTATAACTGAAATCGTCAGTTTTCTCCATAAGGGTGGACCTACTGACTGAAATCGCCAGTTGTATCGTTCTTTTACTGAAATCATCAGTTTTATTTTAACTTTGAACTGAAACCAGCTCTTCTCCGTTTTAACTGAAACTCATCAGTTTTCTCCCTTTTGACTGAAACCATCAGTTTATCTTTTGTTGTGGTGAACCTTTATCAGTGACAATCGTCAATCATTCGTTCTGAATCTCCTCGGCCTGTGGTTTTAACTCACTCACATGAGCCGTACGTTCTCTCTGGTCCTTCTTATGCCTCAGCTTGCAGATTACTGGTGATGTGAATCCGATGATCACATAAGGTCCCATATACCAGGATTTGCTAGCTTTGCAGCAAATCCTTCCACTGCCTTTGATAAGTTGTGCTTTTTAACCCATACTATTTGTCCTATTTCCGGCTTCCATGGGCGTCGTCTCAGATTGTAGTATCTCGCTTGATCCTGGGCCGCCTTTTCTAGGTTCCTTCTAATTACCTCGAATAATTCTCGCAATTTTGTCGCGTTTTTATTCGGATTTTGCGTTTCTTGTCCGATTCCTAATCTTACTTCATCGTATAGAGCTTTCGGGAGACGTGGCTCTCTTCCCTGTGTAATGAAGGTTGGTGAGTATCCAGTAGACTCAGTTACACTCGAGTTTACGGCTAAAATTATCTCTGGCCATTTCTCGTCCCACGTTCTTTGGTCTTCTCCCGCGAATTGTGCAATCATTGTTTTAACGGTTCTATTCGCTCGCTCTGTTGGATTTTCTTGTGGGGTGTATGGAGCTGTGAACTGGTGTTTTGCTCCGATGTCCTCTAGGAATCTTTTAAAAATCCGACTAGTGAATTGGACTCCATTATCTGTAATCACAACCTTTGGCACCCCAAATCTTGACAGAATCCTTTATCTGAACGCCTTCTTTAATGATTCCGCTGTTGCTTTTCTCCTCGGGATCAGTTCTGTACATTTCAAAAACCGATCTATAAGAACTAAAAGCATGGTATTTCCGTGTTTAGATCGTGGGAGAGGACCGACAAAATCTGCGCATACCGTCGCCCATGGTTCCTCGGGGACCTGAGTAAGCATTTTGAATCTGCTTGTAGTTGGCTTGGCTTATACTTTTGGCACGTTTCGCACTTGTTTACGTACCTCCGCAGGTCTCTGTGCATACCTGGCCAATAATATCTTGCCGCTATTCTTGCAATAGTTCTTCTTAATCCTGTGTGCCCAGCCGCCGCCGAGTCATGGTTTTCTTTTAAGACTCTTTCTCTTGACCCTGTGGGAACACATAGTTTCCACGAAACTACGTCTTCGTTCCCAGCTCTATGGGGCATATGACGGTACAAATTTCCAACTTCTGCCATATAATCTGGGAATTTTTGGGGATTTTTTTTGTACCTTTATCGTCATTTCCTTTATCCATTCGCAGGTGTCGTTATAAATCTCTTCCGGTTCTATTCCTTTGGCTATTCTACACGTTTCTAGCGGTTGTCTTTATAGCGCATCCGCTACAACGTTCAACTGACCCTTTCGATACGCGATTTCGAAATCATATTGTTGCAACTCTAACGCCCATCTGGCTATTCTGCCTGAAGGACTCTCGATGCTGTTGAGCCATTTTAGAGCCATATGATCGGTGACTACCCTAAAATGGTATCCTTCTAAGTATGGCTTTAACCGTCTGACAGCCCAAACTATTGCCAAGCATTTTTTCTCTGTGGCAGAATAGTTTTCCTCTGCCTGATTTAGTGTTCTGTTTGAGTATGATATGACCTTTTCGCCCTCTTTTGTTTCTTGGGTTAGAACGGCCCCGATACCATAGTCACTCGCATCTGTCTGAAGTATGAACATTCGTTCAAAATCAGGACATGTCAGGACCGGATCTGCCGTTAGCTTATTTTTGACTAGATCGAATGCCTTTTGATGCTCATCAGTCCATACCCATTTGACCTTTTACTTCAGTATAGAATGTAACGGTTGAACCATTGTTGCGAAATCTGGTACAAATCTTCTATACCACGAAGCGACGCCTAGGTATTGCCGTAGTTCCTTCACGTTGGCTGGTGGTTTTAGTTCGGCGATCGCCGCCACCTTTTCTGGATCCGTGCATATACCTTGTCCCGTTATCCGATGTCCCAAATACTGCAATTCCTTTCTTAAAAATTTACATTTGTCGGCGTTTATCCGGAGATTCGCCCTTTCCAAACGTCGGAATACTTCTTTCAAGTTTGCCATTTGTTCCTCCAGAGTGCGACCTATCACTATGATGTCATCCTAGTATGCGAATGCGTGTGGCATAATTTCCGGGCGGATTACTTGGTCGAGTGCTCTCTGGAATGTTGCGGATGCGGAGTGTAATCCGAATGGCATCACTTTCCATTGGAATAAGCCTTTTCCTGGAACAGTCAACGCCGTCATTGGTCTACTGCTTTCCTCTAACGGTATCTGCCAAAATCCGTCTTTCAAATCTAGACTGCTTATATAACACACCTCCTTCAGCTGATGTAAGATGTAGTTGATCCTTGGCATAGCATATGCATCCTTTACTGATTTTTCGTTGACTGTCCTGAAGTCCACGCAGAATCTCCATTTTCCCGTTTTCTTCTTCTTGACCATGACTACTGGTGAACTATATGGACTGTTGGATGGCTCTATGCATCCCATCTCCAGTAGTTCGTCAACTTTTCTGTTTATCTCCTCCTGCATTTTAGGATTTTTGGGATAGTACCTTTGTTTAACCTGTCTATCGTCCTTCATGGTGATCCTGTGCACTGCTATGTTTGAAGGACCTTTTAATTCTGCCAATTCTGCTAACTCCTTTTCGAGAAATTGTTCGATTTCTAAGTTAAGCTCTTCCTTTAATTCCGTCTCGACTGCCACTGACAATTTCTCCTCCAACCATCCGTTCCTGCGGCTTCGAGCTGGTATGACCACTCTATGTCCTGCGCATGTCAGCTCTGCTCCTACTCCTTGCAAGAAATTCCAGCCTAATACCAGATGATCAATTACGTCTGGTAAAATCATCAAGTCGATGGTTGTACATTGATTGCCGAATGAAATTGTTACGCTTAATTGCGTCTTGATTTCTGCGTTGCTACTGCCAATCGCACTTGTTTCTTTGTGGGTTTTCTTGTGCCCACTGCCTTCAACTTGTCGCATAACTCCTGACTCACGAAGATTCCTGTAGCCGCCGTGTCGATTGTGGCCTTTATTTTCTCTCCCCCAATCAACACTCACGCCGTTAACTGGTTTTCTTCTTCTTGCAAGTTTCCGATTAGTGTTGAGAGGCAGACTCGGGCGACCTCTGCTCGCCCCTCGGAGGCTGAGGTCGCTGAGCATTTCCCGATTGCCGACAGCACTCCCATGTTCTCACCCCCACCCTACCACACTGCCAGCAGAATATCAGTCTACGATTGGAGCATTCTCGCGCCCAATGTCCTGATTGTCCACATCTGCGACACGCCTGTGTTGGGTTTTGCTCGAAGTTTCCATTTTCAACTTGTTCGGGACCAGCGCGATTTTGGGCTTGGGAGCCTCTGTTAGCGGTATGTCTGTCATGATCTTGACATCTTCTGATATGCCTTCTCCCATTGATCTCCTTGGAGCGGCCATGGGTAGTGATCTGGCCCGTTCTGCTTGACTCTCTTGCCTAAATATCTCCCTGTCCCTTTCCAGTGCTTTGAATTCGTCTGCCAATTGCATCAGGAATTCCAAATTTTTGATCCGATGTGGGCGTACAAATGCTCTCAGATCCGGTGTACAATTTTCTCCGATTATATCCAATTGCTCACTTTCGTTACACTGTAACGGTCTCATTAGAGTTTGCATTTCTAACATATAGTCTTTAAATGCTTCGTTCCAATGTTGCTTTCTTTGGCGAACTTTTTCGGCTAGTTTGCCAAAATAGCCACGCGGTAGAAAATATGCCTTGAAACTCTCTTCAAACTCTTTCCATTTTTTCCAGTTCTTATGGTTTGCCAGATACCAATTTAGTGTCTTGTCTTTGAGCAATTGCGGCATGACCCGTGGGATCATGTCGAGATTGAGGCCATACATCTGTGCCAACCACTCCAACTGCTCTAAAAACTCTAGAGGTTTTGCAACTCCGTCGAACCTGAAAGCCCATTCCCTAACTTGTTTGGCAACTTTTGCGTACTCGCTTGTGTCAACGATTGGTGTCTTGGGTACTTTTTCCGTTTTTTCTTGATTTGACCCTCCAGCTACTGGCATTGTCCCTGACATAAACGGAATTGAGAACTCTTCTAGGTTTGCGTCTGTCTTGGGTGGTATCAATCCTAACACAGGTTTTGGTAACGGTGACTTACCATATACTTTTACCATAGTTTTAATCTTAACCCTCCATTTCGGGTCCCTTTCGTTGTTGCTTATCCATTCCCCGAATTGTTTCCTCATGTTGTCCATGTTGCCGGTTAATTCGATGCCGAATTCTTCTGCGTGCTGAATTGGGTTTTCCTTTTTGAAGTAATATATATCCAGGATCTCCCCATTTTGCACTTTTTTGTTTTTATTAGAACCCTTTTTGACTTATTATTGACAAGACCACGTTGGGCGCAAGTTGTAGCGAGTCCTTCTGACCCGAAAACCAATGCAGGCTATGCTCAGGGTTGTCGAGGCTCGTTGCAACCAATTTATATTGCACTTGCAATAATAAGACAATTGTGATTCTCTTGTATTTCACTTAGCTTAATTAACAATCGTTTATACCTATCTGAGGTATCATTGCCAAACCGCAAGGTACGCCTCCTATCCGGCTGATCGCCGTTATCGCAGGATTCCGTTGGCTAAGGACACGCCGTGCACGCCTAAGCGATCGCTTGACTCGCAGGCTCGCCTATTACGCTCAACCTCCTACGTTCTGCCCTACTGGTGTCCTTCAAGGACTATGAAGGATACGCTGGATAGTAGTTTCGCCTTCCTCGTCGAATCCCCGTTCGACTCGCAGGCTCTACTTGCACTCAGCTTCCTTTTCACTACTCGAGACCTGGTATTTGCACCAGGACCTGCCTTATCCTGCCGAAGTCCTTGCACAAGGTCTATTCCGTGTCCCCTTTAAGGGTTCCGCTCCGATTCCGCGTCTTTAGTACTCTTGGGTACGCCGATTTGCCGCACTTCAACTTAGTCGATACGTTCCGCACTCGCTTAATTCTCGTTTCACACTGACTGCCTTCTATGCCGCCAGCGACGCCTTATATAGCCCTCCTGGGCTGTGTCCTGATAACTCCTTGTCTGCTTCTTGAACATTCGAGACTCCAAAACCTTCCATATGGCATTTACCTCTGCCTAGCAACAGCGTATTTTGGCTTCGGCCAGTGATATTGCCGCTTTATCTCGTTGGTGCGACTGCGACAACTATCCGTTGCTCCAACTTAACGGATCCTTCGATTTATCACTGCGCCGTCCGCCGTGCTGCTGCTTCCAAGGCCTCCCATTCATTTCCCCTGAATTCGCCTTGATTCCCCTTTGATGAGGCGAATTCGCCGCATTTCCCCTCTTGCTCGCCGTCTTTCCCCTTCTACTATACTCTGCTGCTTGTGGGGAATAACCATTCCTCACACTTGTTAGAACAGAAACTGTTCCAATTAAAGTTCCATCGCTGAAAACAGGGCTGTATCTCTCGCAAAAAAATTTCACTAATTTAAGTTTTGGGTTAATTTGATGTTTAACAGAAATTTTTTGATTGTGATAAATGTTTTATGATGCATTTTTAAATTATAGTTCAAATTTAATTCACATTCTTCATAAATAAAATTGAAAATTTAAATATTTTTTGGCGCCAAACAAGAAGCATAACTCTCCAGCCCTTAATGCGCTGGCTGCCAACCAGATGGAGCCACAATCGCTAAACGGCGCCACTGAGGTGGTTGGTTTAGATTAACATGAAAGAATTTGGTTGTTTTTCCTAATGATTATTGAAACGCAAATTTCAATGTTTAAACTAATTAAACAATTTATTCATTTTATGCAACCCATCCAGAAAAATAATTTTGTTTACAGTTCCAAAATTAGTTTTGCTTGTCAAAATTGTTTGGGTGGTGAATTTAGCTAAATCTCCCGACAAAACACGAGAGATTTGAAATCAACCGAAAGAGATTTCTCTGACACCGAGAATTGGTTTTGGGTTGGAATTTGGTTGGAAGAGATTTCTGTGACACCTCCGTATTTGATTAGTTTAAACATTGAAATTTGCGTTTCAATAATTATTAGGAAAAACAACAAAAGTCTTTCATGTTAATCTAAACCAACCAACGTTTAGCGATTGTGGCGCCATCTGGTGGGCAACCAGTGGATTAAGGGCTAACAAGTTATTCCTCATGTTTGGCGCAAAAAGATATTTAAAATTTTAGTTTTATTTATGAAAAATATGAATTAAATTTGAACTACACTCCTGCCCAAAATTATACGACACCATGAAAATTTTAGTTTCGACCCTCGTAGGAGAATGGGAAAGCATAATACAACGAAATCAAGTATGCAGAATGAAAGCTTAATAAATTCTGCTTAAAATCTGATATTCGTATCTCTGATTGCATCTCGCGTTTTCAAGTAGCAGTTAAAAAAGCAAAAATGTCCGATTTTTGTCATGTCTGCAAGTGTATTAAAATTATACGACACATGGCAATTTGTTGGATTTAGTTAACATTTTACTCCTAGAATGGTATATAAACACTATTTAATAAATAATAGAGCACCCTTGATCCTTTGCTACCTCGAAAAGTCTCTTAGGCATTGAATTCACCAAATTGGTAAGTAAATTTTGGTCTAAAAGAGACCATTGGGCCAAAATTTCGCTTTTGATGCTTTCGACATTCTCAAATTTGTTGTTATTGGCGTAAACACGCCTGGCTAAGATACCTACAATGTTCTCGATTGGGTTTAGGTCAGGGGAGCGTGCTGGCCAATCCAAAACATTTATATGGTGATCACTAATAAAGCGCTGGGTCTCTCTACTCTTGTGAATAGATGCATTATCTTGCGGAAAAACAAGATCTCTTTCCATATTTTTTTCAAAAAATGGCAGAATAAGATCCTCCAATACTTTTTTGTATTCTTCACTGTTCATCCTGCAGCTTGTGAAGCACAGATCAAACGTTACAGACGCATGAAAGGCTCCCCAACCTATTGCGGATTCGCCTCCGCAATTGCGTTTGGAAAACATAAGTGGATCCTTACGCAAATCAGTCCAATAGTGCCGAAACCCATCTGGGCCGTCAGGACAAAATTTTTTTTCATCAAAAAATATTATCCAAATGATAAATATTGAACAAAGTTTAAAGAAAATAAAGCTAAAATTTTATACCGAGGCCCAGTTTCTCTCCAAGTTTTATTTCCACAAATTGAAGTCGTGCTGTTTTGTGGTGCGGCTTAAAGAACGGAAACTTTTTTAAGACTCCTCTGACAATGCACTGCGATGATTGCAGCGTCCGCCAATATCATTTAGTCCATCATCAAAGACATCGGAAAAGAATCCATAACAACACGAGCTCAACAGACCAAGACATATAAATCAGTGACATATATTCCCAAGTACTCGGAAAGACTAGCCAAAGCTGACTTATACGACAGGGATCAAATCGCAATAACCCACAAGCCAACATTCACCATGGCTGCTCTTTTTAGCAATATGAAGAGTCATGTTGCAAAGATGGACAAGAATAATCTAATATATAAAATACCATGCGCTGGAGACGGGAACAACATATGTGACCAATAGAGCGGTCCCCATGTATATGAAATTTTTAAGGTCATGCTCTCACCCCCCTATCTGATACTTTTTTATGTATATTTAGCGTAAATAAAAGCAAAAGATAAAAAAGTCGAGTTTTACCGGGCGCGAATGGCGTCTAAAGTTTTTGTTAATAACGCATACGCAGTGTTGCCTATTATCATATATTTTTTTTATTTATAAACAGTCGGCGATGATTTTATTTTTAAACTATTCAAATTTGGAAATATTTTATTTCCACAAATGTAAATCCCTTTTTGAATTCTAAACAATGACAGCAATTGAAAGGAACTAATAACTTCGATAGTAAAAATTTGTATCTGTTGAACTTGTCGTATGATTAATATAATTCAAAACTTTGAGACCCTGTCGCGCACATTTAAAATTAAAATGAAATTTTTTGATTTTCACAATTATTAGTTATACAACATATTAGCTTAGGGAATGCTGAGACCTTCTTTTCTCAATTTTGCCGGTTTGGGGACCGCTCTAGTGACCAAATATATGTTGGAACGACAAAATAAAAGCTCAAGACGAGAATATCTGGACTCAGGTCATATATCAAAAGCCGAAACGAGATTAACACACAAAAAACAGCACTTGCGGCCCATTGTGCGGAGAGCGGACATTCTCCTGATTTTGATGCCACAAGTATTCTACAGCAAGAGCGTAACTACAACAAGCGTTTTACTCTGGAGATGTTGCATATCATTAATACACCAACAAATATTAGGCTGAACTTTAAATCTGACACAGAAACCTGCGCACACATATATAGACACTTGCTTGACCAAAACAAACATTAGGATTAATTAGTTTTACATCAAACTCCGAGGCGAGCACTTGTTTCTTGTCCCGTATCAATGTATGTATAGGTTCGAATGTTGTTCACTTTTCGTCAGCTAAAATCTTATTATTTATATCTGTTCAATGTTGTTTATTAGCCCCCTGAAGACGGACCCCGATGTGGGCTCGAAATATATTGGGAAACAAAGAATCCACCGTTTTTCATTCCTTGGATGGGACGGATGACCTTGAGCCGGAATAACCAAACATTTGGATTTGAACTATAATTTAAAAATGCATCATAAAACATTTATCACAACATAAAATTTCAGTTGGACATTAAATTAACAAATAACTAATTAGGGAAATTTTATTGCGAGAGATGCAGCTCTGTTTTAAGCGATGGAACTTTAATTGAAACAGTTTCTATTCTATTTAGATTTTCAAAAAGGAAAATAAAATCTCTTGAAGTTCTGGGACACCGACGGATTTTTCGAGCGATTTGCAATCCAACCGAGGTCAAAATCTCTAGAGATTTCTGTGACACCCCCAAATAATTATTCGGATGTGTCACAGAAATCTCTTCCAACCAAATTCCAACCCAAAACCAATTCTCGGTGTCACAGAAATCTCTTTCGGTTGGTTTCAAATTTCTTGTGTTTTGTTAGAAGACTTAGCTAAATTCAACACCCAAACAATTTTGACAAGCAAAACTAATTCTGGAAGTGTAAACAAAATTATTTTTCTGGATAGGTTGCATAAAATGAATAAATTAAAACCAAAACAAAACCAATTCTTGGTGTCACAGAAATCTCTTTCGGTTGGTTTCAAATCTCTCGTGTTTTGTAAGGAGATTTAGCAAAATTCACCACCCGAACAATTTTGACAAGCAAAACTAATTCTGGAACTGTAATCTAAAAAAATTTTTTTCTGGATAGGTTGCATAAAATTAATAAAATATTTAATTAGTTTAAACATTGAAATTTGCCTTTCAATAATTATTAGGAAAAACAACCAGTCTTTTAAGTTAATCTAAACCAACCACATCAGTAGCGCCGTTTAGCGATTGTGGCTCCACCTGGTTGGCAGCCAGCGCATTAAGGGCTGACAAGTTATACATCATGTTTGGCGCCAACAAATACTTAAATTCTTAATTACATTTATGAAGAATATGAATTAAATTTGAACTATAATTAAAAAATGCATTATAAAACATTTATCACAATCAAAAAATATCAGTTGAACATCAAATTAACCCATATCTAAAATTAGGGAAATTTTTTTGCGAGAGATGCAGGCCTGTTTTAAGCGATGGAACTTTAGTTGGAACAGTTTCTGTTCTAACTAGATTTTCAAATAAGAAAATGAAATCTCTTGAAGTTCTGGGACACCGACGGTTTTTTCGAGCGATTTGCAAACCAACCGAGGTCAAAATCTCTAGAGATTTCTGTGACACTCCCGAATAATTATTAGGAAAAACAACCAGTCTTTCACGTTAATCTAAACCAACTGCATCAGTGGCGCGGTTTAGCGATCTGGTTGGCAGCCAGCGCATTAAGGGCTGGAAAGTTATACCTCATGTTTGGCGCCATCAAATTTTTAAACTTTGCATTCTATTTATGGAGAATATCACTTAAAGGGAATGCTTATTGCATACAAAAACTTCCCCAACTCCAGCACCAAAATTAAATATGTTGTTACCATCAATGAGAAACTCACTCTCCTAAATTTTTAGTCTTCTATCGCTATTGGATTAGAGTTATAAGGGCGGAAAGATAAATCAAAAAACCTGTTTATCTTAAGAACCGCTTAACCGATTTGGATGGCTTAACCGATTGTAAGTGTCCACAGCACAATTCAATTAATAATTTTTGTACATTTTTATTGCCAATTTTTTGGCCCAAACAAAAAACTGTTGAAATTTTGAAATAATTCTTTTACGGTGTTAGCCGTTTGCAACACCGACAGTTTTTTGGTGGGTTTTTCATCAAGGGGTCCCTAACAACATCATTTTTGCGAACACATCCCAAGTGTACCTCATGGTGAAAATAATTAAACGTTAAATTAGTACTTTGCATGAATATTTTATACATATTAGGCACATTGTAGATCAACTTAAGGGGCACACCTAGTGTAAAATTTAAAAAAAAAACATTTTATTTTCATATTTCGGTAGATTACACCTTTTAAAAATAACATATTCGGAGGTGTCACAGAAATCTCTTCCAACCAAATTCCAACCCAAAACCAATTCTCGGTGTCACAGAAATCTCTTTCGGTTGGTTTCAAATCTCTCGTGTTTGCAACCCATACAGAAAAATAATTTTGTTTACAGTTCTAAAATTTGTTTTGCTTGTCAAAATTGTTTGGGTGGTGAATTTAGCGAAATCTCCCGACAAAACACGAGAGATTTGAAACCAACCGAAAGAGATTTCTGTGACACCGAGAATTGGTTTTGGGTTGGAATTTGGTTGGAAGAGATTTCTGTGACACCTCCGATTAAAATGCATTTTATGGTCTTTTTTAAGACTAGCGATTTTACTAGCGATTTAGTAAAATTATTATTTAATAAACTTAACATGTTAAATATTTAATTTTTTTGATGTATATTATTTACAAATTGAACACCCTTGAAGACTCAATAAGCCTTATTTTTATTAAAATGCATTGTATGGTCTTTTTTAAGCAAATCGCCGACTCAAGAGTGCGCGATTTGCAAATCACTCGAAAACATGCTCTGTGGCAGGGCGAAATCAAATTCGAGCGAATTTAGAGCGAAAGTGATTTCTGTGGCACCCCTGATAATTTAAATTTTCCGCCTGCCAAAAAAAAAATGTTACATTGCACCTCATGTCACCTCGTATAAGTCCCGTCTTACATCTGGCCACCACACTACGCTTTTTGGGTGTCGGGTCGTTCCAAAGAGCCATAGGCAAAGATGTGGATTTGTCTTTATCAAGGCAATCAGTTGGCAGAATTCTATGGGTAATGCTCCCCTTGCTCGAAAAGAAACTTGGGCCCCTCTTTATTAAATTAAAGCAATCTGAGGAAAGTTTGGCCAGATGCAAGGAATATTTCTTTCAAAAATACGGATTACCCGGAGTCATAGGATGTATTGATGGCACTCACATAAGGATCATGAAGCCCGGCAGTACCGAGCATTTATATTTAAATAGAAAGGGATATTTTAGCATTAATGCAATGGTTGTAAGTAATGATGGTGTCTACTTTGCAATGTGAAGAAAATGTTCATTAAAGTTGTTAATTGTGTAGCTTGACCGTGTTGCTGGGTATGGGTTAATGTTCAATGTTTTGTTCTAAATGTTTTAAAACGATTTTATAAATTTGACTAATGCATTTTATATGTAGATCTGCGACTACAATCTTAAAGTTCTATTTGTGGATGCTTCTAAATCTGGTGCCACTCACGATTCGTGTGCTTGGAGTCAAGCGAAGCCAGGTCATTGTTGCAGCAACTACGCGACAGTGGCTCCAATAGAACGTGGCTTTTTGGGGACTCGGGGTACCCGCTAAAACCATTCCTTTTAACACCCTACAGAAGTCCAATGGCAGGCACACATCAGCATGTTTTTAATCTTCGCCATTCTTCTGCCAGAAATGTGATCGAGAGAACTTTTGGCGTAATAAAAAGCCGATTTCGACTGCTTCAGAAGAGCCTCTTATATCATCCGTTAAAAGTTACCTGCATTATAAATGTATGCTGCGCTCTTCATAATTTATGCAGTGAGCATAAAGACAAAGATTTTCAATATCTTGATGGCAATGAAGTTGCCAACGAAGTAGGCTCGGAACTGAATCCCGACCAACCTGAAGCTACTTCACAAATTCGAAATGATATCGCCGCCTCTTTACGACGACGTTAGAGCCCTTTTATTGAAATAAAACATAGAATTAATGATATTGAATTAAAAGGGGTTTTTAAATTTAATTTAATTTCTGATTTTTAGTCTTTTTTTCCATGGCTAAAACTAGTTTTTCTAAAATTAATTTTGTTTTTTTACGCTCTTCCAGCATCTCCACTGAGGTTTTTCGTATTTCGCTCAGCTCGTCCCTTATTTCTTTTAGCACCAAGTTTTCATCCCCGACCATAGAAGCCGGCCGGTTTTCACTCAGTGGTGCAATTTTGCTGCCTGTGACCTTTGCTTCCGGTTCCAACCTACGTCGCTTTGAAGCGGATTGTATGAGTTCTGGAATAACCGAGTTGAAATATTATTATGCATATCTAAATTAAACGAATCATTTAGTTAATTACCGTCAGCATTGTCTTCTTCAATGATGCTATTTTCTTTCTCATCATTGTCGTCATGATCTACACCAAATACTTTGGCACCGGGCACGCCATCCACTGCTTCAAACATATTAACCAGCAGGGCTATTTCTTCCTCTGTGGCAGTAAGAGGCACCTGCTTAAACGGTCCGCCTCCAGTGGCTTTGGTCTCCTTCCTGTTGCTAGTGATTTTTTTTCGGATGCACAGTTTCCAGTCTTTCCATACCTGTGTACCACATCATTAACCAAAAACCCGCGTTATGATAGTAGTAGTAGTAACTTACATTACGCCATTCCTCTGCCGATTTTACTGGAGGTTCATTGGCATTTAGCTGCTGCGCCAGTTTGGTCCAAGCTGAAGCCACAGCTACCCTGTCGCCCTTTGTGAAATTTCGGGCTATGTCCTTATGCTCCTTCATGAAAGCCAAGAAGATCTCGCTCTGGACATCTGTTCTATGCTTTCCCCTTAATTATGAATAAAAATGATAAGCATATCGGAAATACAATAAAATTTACTTACATTTTGGCGGCTTATTTTATTTTATTTGTTGTCGTGTATTCGTCATTCAGTGAATGGCATTTTCTGGCGATGCCACTTTATTCAACTTAGATTGGCAGCAATAGATTTATAAATTGCACAATAAATAAGCAAAAGATCAACACAAAAATTATTACTCTTTAATCTAATTTTTTTATATCTGTTTTAACACAAAAATTGCTAATTTACACACCTTAAAACAAAATTCGATTAATTTCGAAATTCAAATGTGAAAAGGTGGCACCACTGATAAACTAGCGATTTGGTGAGTGCCAGTGAATGACAAATTTAACTAGCGATTTAACTAGCGATTCTACTAGCGATTTAGTAAAATGTTTATTTAATAAACTTAACTTGTTAAATGTTTAATTTTTTTGATGTAGATTAATCACAAATTGAACACCCTTCAAGAACCAATAAGCCTTATTTTCATCAAAATGCGTTTTAAGGGCTTATTTAAGCAAATCGCCGACTCATGAGTGCGCGTTTTGCAAATCACTCGAAAAGAGGCTCTGTGGCAGGGCGAAATTGATTTCGAGCGAATTTAGAGCGAAAGCGATTTCTTTGGCACCCCATCCAAATCGGTTAAGCGGTTCTTAAGATAAAACGAGTTTTTTTGATTTATCTTTCCGCCTTCATAACTACTCCAATAGCGATTAGAAGACTAAAAATTTAGGAGGGTGAGTTTCTCATTGATGGTAACAACATATTTAACTTTGGTACTGATCGGAGTGAGGGCAGTTTCCGTATGATTCTGCTATGCCCTTTAAATGATAATTGAAAAATGCATCATAAAACAAATGACACAATCAAAAAATTTCATTTAAATCATCAATTTAACCCATAATTAAAAGATGAGACATTTGATGGCTAGAGATTCAGCCCTGTTTTTATACCCTTGAAGAGGCTATATTGAAATTTTCCGGATGTTTTTAACGCACAGAAGAAAGCATCTCCGACCACATATAGTATATATATTTTTGATCAGCTTGACGAGCTGAGTTGATATAGCCATGTCCGTCTGTCCGTCCGTCCGTCTGTTCGTCCGTCCGTCTGTCCGTCCGTCTAGACAGACGCGTCTGTCCGTCTGTTTCTATGCTATCTCCTCCGTCAGTTTTAAAAGAATCGCAACCAAACTTTACACGAAGTCTTTTGTTACAAATACGCTGCACATTTGTCGGAACCGGCCGGATCGGATGACTATAGCATATAGCTGCCATAGGAACGATCAGTTGAAAAGGTAGTTTTAGTGAGAAAAACATTTTTATACCCTTGGAGAGGGTATATTAAAATTGTCCGGATGTTTGTAACGCACAGAAGGAAACATCTCCGACCACATAAAGTATATATATTCTTGATCAGCATGACGAGCTGAGTTGATATAGCCATGTCCGTCTGTCCGTCTGTCCGTCCGTCTGTCCGTCTGTCCGTCTGTTTCTATGCTATCTCCTCCGTCAGTTTTAAAGCTATCTCAACCAAACTTTGCACGAAGTCTTTTGGTATAAATACGCTGCACATTTGTCGGAACCGGCCGGATCGGATGACTATAGCATATAGCTGCCATAGGAACGATCGGTTGAAAAAGTAGTTTTAGTGAGAAAAACTTTTTTGTTTTCAATGCTATCGCTCCCAACCCCCGTATTTATAAGTTTTCTATGCTTTCACATAATTTCAGCAAGTTTTATACAAATCGGGCAACTATATAGTATAGCTGCCATACAAAAGATAGGTCTGAAAAAAAGTCTCAGTGAGAAAAACTTTTTTGTTTTTAATGCTATCGCTCCCAACCCTCGTATTTATGAGTTCTTTATGCTTTCACATAATTTCAGCAAGTTTTATGCAAGTCGGGCAACTATATAGTATAGCTGCCATACAAAAGATAGGTCTGAAAAAAAGTCTTAGTAAGAAAAACTTTTTTGTTTTCAATGCTATCGCTCCCACGTTGTACAGATCTATATTATATACTACCACACAATTTTGTCAAGTTTGATTTAAATCGGATGACTATAGCATATAGCTGCCATAGGAACGATCGGTCCAAAATGTAGTTCTAATGAGAAAAACTTTTTTGATGAATATATCGTATTGCCATATAAAAAACTGGCAGCATATATCATGCTCCAAGGGTATATAAACTTCGGTACAGCCGAAGTTAGCTTCCCTCTATTTTTGTTTTCTATGCTATCACTCCCAAACCTCGTATTTATAAGTATTCTATGATTTTACATAGCTCCACCAAGACTTATGAAAATCGGACAACTATATAGAATAGCTGCCATACAAAATATAGGTTTGAAAAAAATCTTAGTAAGAAAAACCTTTTTTGTTTTCAATGCTTTCGCTCCCAAACTTGTTACTGATCAATCTAATATGCTACCACACAATTGTGACAAGTTTGATCCAAATCGGATGACTATAGCATATAGCTGCCATAGGAATGATCGGTCGAAAAACTAGTTTTAGTTAAAAAAACTTTTTGTTTTCAAAGCTATCGCTCCCAGCCCTCGGATTTATAATTTTTCTATGATTTCTCTAATTTTACAGAGATTTATGAAAATCGAACAACTATATTGTATAGCTGCCATACAAAATATAGATTTGAAAAAAGGTTTTAGTAAGAAAAACTTTTTTGTTTTCAATGCAATCGCTCCCAAACTTGTTAATGATCAATCTTATATGCTACAACACAATTTCGTCAAGTTTGATTCAAATCGGATGACTATAGCATATAGCTGCCATAGGAACAATCGGTCCAACATGTTCTAGTGAGAAAAACTTTTTTGATTTTTTATTTCATGCTCCAAGGGTATATAAACTTCGGTAGAGCCGAAGTTAGCTTCCCTCTATTTTTTTTTGGTAATTTTAAGATTTTGTGCATGCTGCACGAGCAGGGCGGATTTTTCCCTTAATTGTTGTTGTGCACACCTCAAATTTAGTTTCCCAGAAATAAAAACCAATCTCAGCGCAAAGGAAGAATTGAAAGGGCCCGTGTAGCGTATTAAAGTAAATACAATAAATAGAGGGAAGCTAGCTTCGGCTCGATCGAAGTTTATATACCCTTGGAGCATGATATATGCCTGCCAGTTTGTAATATGGCAGCTATGCGATATATTCATGTTATTTTGATGAAAATCTCCAAAATTGTGTTGAAATAGATAATATTCATAGCTGAAAAGTATAAAGACGCTACAATTGAAAACAAAAACGTTTTTCGAACCTATATTTTGTACGGCAGCTTACTATATAGTTGTCCGATTTTCATAAATTTTGATGGAGTTATGTGAAGGCATATAAAACTTATAAATACGAGGGTTGGGAGCGATAGCGTTGAAAACAAAATAGTTTTTCTCACTAAAACTAGTTTTTGGACCGATCGTGCCTATGGCAGCTATATGCTATAGTCATCCGATTTGTATCAAACTTGGCAAAATCGTGTGACAGCATATAATATTGATCAGTAACAAAATTGGGAGCGATAGCATTCAAAACAAAAAAGTTTCTTCCACTAAAGCTAGTTTTTTGACCGATCGTTCCTATGGCAGCTATATCTATATGCTATAGTCATCTGATCCGGCCGGTTCCTACAAATAAGCAGCGTATTTGTACCAAAAGACTTCGTGCAAAGTTTGGTTGCGATTCTTTTAAAACTGACGGAGGAGATAGCATAGAAACAGACGGTCGGACAGACGGACATGGCTATATCAACTCAGCTCGTCACGCTGATCAAGAATATATCTACTTTATGTAGTCGGAGATGCTTTCTTCTATGCGTTACAAACATCCGGACAATTTCAGTATACCCTCTCCAAGGGTATAAAAGTTTGAGGGATATGAAATTAAATTAATCTGAAAAGAAATAGAATTAGTAAAAAATGTATTGTTAGGGTGAGAACGCACGAATCAGTGTTTAAGTGTGAAGAAGCAAAATTTAAATTTAATTAAATCTTTATAATGATTTTGAATATGGAGTAAGTGTTTAAATGAAGGGGAGGAAATTCAAAAAGAACCCAGTGCTAACAGAAGACAAGGGAGAAATTGTTAATTGTGGATGTTTAAGCTGTATCACTGGAACTATAACTTACCCAAAAACAATGCCTGGAAATAAATTATGAATTATTAATATAAATTATAGCAACTCAAAATAGTCACATCTTTAAACTCGAAATTACAAAAAAATATAATAATAAATAATTAATTTATTAAATTTAATTGTTTTACAATTAAACAAGCTCATTTGTTATTATTATTAAATGGAATTTTATTATTTTATTAAATGGAATTTAAACTCGCATTAACTCGCATTAACTCGGATTAACTCGCATTAACTCGCATTAACTCGGATTAACTCGCATTAACTGCATTTTTAATTATACAAAAATAAAAAAATTAAAAAAAAATAATTAATTTATTAAATTTAATTGTTTACAATTAAACAAGCTCATTTGTTATTATTATTAAATGGAATTTTATTATTTTTATTAAATGGAATTTAAACTCCATTAACTCGCTTAACCGCATTAACTCCTTATTTTAATATATACAAAAAAAAAATTTATAATATAAATAATAAAAATAATAAAATTTTAAATAAAAACTTTAAAATAAGAATAACTCGCATTAACTCGGATTAACTCGCATTAACTCGCATTAACTCGGATTAACTCGCATTAACTGCATTTTTTAATTATACAAAATATAAAAAAATTTATAATATATAATAATAAATAATTAATTTATTAAATTTAATTGTTTTACAATTAAACAAGCTCATTTGTTATTATTATTAAATGGAATTTTATTATTTTATTAAATGGAATTTAAACTCGCATTAACTCGCATTAACTCGCATTAACTCGCATTAACTCGGATTAACTCCGCATTAACTGCTTTTTAATTATACAAAATATAAAAAAATTTATAAAATAATAAAAATAATTAATTTATTAAATTTAATTGTTTTACAATTAAACAAGCTCATTTGTTATTATTATTAATGGAATTTTATTATTTTATTAAATGGAATTTAAACTCGCATTAACTCGCATTAACTCGCATTAACTCGAGGCAGTGGACTATAATTATAGTATAATTATAGTGGGTATGGAAGGGTGGGAACGCTGCTGGTAGGAACAGGAGAGCCAGACCATTGTGATTCGAACCCGCTAGATGGCGTCATTAATGTGTTAGGGTTAGGTGACTTAAATGTTTGAATTTTCCCAGTTGTTTGTTAGCATTGTATTTGTCTAGAGATTTTTGAATGTGGCGATTGTACGCGCTGTGGGCAAAAGGTCGAGATCCTGCCCTGGGATGGGACAGAGTTAGCCGGTGTCAGCCCTCACGTAAGAGGCAGCGACGTTACACTCCCAAACTTTGTACAGATCAATATTATATACTACCGCACAATTCTGTCAAGTTGGATCCATCGGTCGAAAAAGTACACTGAAAAAAAAAAATCATTCCATTCCGGGACTTCCGGGATCAATTCATGCCGAAAGGGTACTAAAAATGGGTTGATCCTGGAAAGGCATAACCCATTCCCGACAGAAATAATTTAGGTGCGGAAATATTTTTAAACTTTGGTCTGGCCGAACTTAAACTGATCCCACTTTTCGAACGTAACTTAGTCACATTCAAGAAAATATTCTAGCTCACCACAGAATAATTTGTTCCCGATATCCGAACTCAACTCTGTTCCATTAAAGATAGTATTCTAGTTCGGTAGAGAACGATTTGTTCCCGATATCCGAACGCAACTTTGTTCCATAAGAATTCACTTTCGCTCTAAATTCGCTCGAATTTGATTTCGCCCTGCCACAGAGCATGTTTTCGAGTGATTTGCAAATCGCGCACTCTTGAGTCGGCGATTTGCTTAAAACAGACCATAAAATGCATTTTAATAAAAATAAGGCTTATTGAGTCTTCAAGGGTGTTCAATTTGTAAATAATATACATCAAAAAAATTAAATATTTAACATGTTAAGTTTATTAAATAAACATTTTACTAAATCGCTAGTAAAATCGCTAGTCAATTCGCTAGTGAAATTGGTCATTCACTGCAACTCACCAAATCGCTAGAATTACAGTGTTGCCACCTTTTAACATTTGAATTTCGAAATTAATCGAACTTCGTTTTAAAGTTAATCAGGGGTGCCCCCCCCCCCCCCCAACAAAAACAAAAACTCAACCAATACCCTTAGTAACCGACCACCAACGCAGCGTCAACGAATCGTCAATGGCTTCGCGCATGCCATCGACGCTCGCTCGACTACCCTTGTACTGAGCCATTGTTTACCTTTAACATTGTCATGTCCTAGGAGGTAGTGCACGGCTTTCCGCATAGACGATTCGTCGACGTATAAGGGGTCAAAGAAGCTCCAAAAGAGAACTTTTGACGTTTTGGTAACGAAATGTCGTCAACGGGGTGCCAACGTACGAATCTACTATGAGGTGTTGACGAAATAGGGCATTTATAAATGGGTTAATAAGTTTTATATAAACAAAAGAAAGCTTTAGATTATTTTAGTTTATATTTCGTTGATTTTATTTCAAGCTGAAAAAAGACAATTTAATTAAATATCATTATCAATAAACATTTGTTTAGAATAATAAAAACAATAGGCAAAAAAATAGAACTAAAAAAATAATACGAATACAAGAATTAGGCTAATTAATTTTGTTCTTCGGACCGCGTTTATTTCAGCTTTTAGTTGCTTTCTGGGGTGGCATCTTGGGTATAGAAACTGAAAGTAAAAATTTAAATAATAAAAATACTATACTCATAATTTTAACTTTAATATGAATTTGTTATTTCCTTACCTTTTTCCAAATTTGTATATCTTTCGTTATTATTTACACTGTTGCAATCATTTATTTATTTAATATTGTTAAATAACAGGCTCAACTTGCCTCTGTCTCGCACAAGTTGAAGTGATTTTGCCGGCAGTACAAAAACAATAGGAGAATGCAAACATACGAAGGAACAATACAGCGGAATTAGCGAGATCAGAGTATTGAAGCTTGCCTTTCACACTTCCTTATACAATTTTCATTACGGCGCTTGTATACCCTTTTCAATATATTCAGAAGACTTAAGTAAGGTTAAGTATATTAACAATTAACAATTAAATACATAAATTACTTCTCGAAAAGCGTTGTTTTTATAATACAAAATCCAGTGAAATTACATATAAAATAATTAGATAACAATTATTGCATAACAATTGCAAGAGTATTTTGACAGCGACTTTTTAGCTGTCATTCGTTGCTTTCCTATTCTTTTCGTTTGCACACTCTCGCTCTCTCACTTACAAAACTGAGAGCGCAAGCCGTTCTTGTTCTTGTGCAGCTGCTCTCCGTCGACGCTGTCTGCATACCTTTGGCGTCGACGAAGGGACTGTCGCCAATTCAACAATGCAGCGTCGATGAATTTGTCGCAATTGACCCCGACAGAACTAGAGGGTACTTACCCCTTACTCAATCTCGAATACATTTACACAATCAATTTCACACATACATTTGTCGTCCACATCCTTAAAAACACACCTACACATACATATATTCAGGGGTGCCACAGAATTCACTAGTGATTTGCCTACTAGCGATTTGCCAAATCGCTGAAATATTTTAGCCATGCCACAGAACTTCGAGCGATTTCATTTTTAAAGCTAGTTCACAAACTCTTTCGAACTTGAATGCATAGGGTAGACACCCCGAAAGTGCAAATAAGATTAAGACTTTAAATGCGGTTTTTATTAATATTTTGAAAGGTAAGCTACTTGGTTAGTCCTTTTTTAACAAAACAAACTTAATTTTCTTTAACTAAGTTAAATATTTGTTATTCCCACACAAAAAATTCAATTTTTTCGCCCGCCAAAATAAAAATGATACCTTGCAACTCTAGCTGCTGTACGAATACGAGAGAACGGCGTACGTATATGAAGGCAAGAGTTTTGCTTTAAATAAATGCCTCTCGCACGATAGATGGCAATCGACGATTTAGGGAAGAAGCAAATCCGTAAGAAGAGGCTAGGAGTGCACCCGTCTTTAATCCGCATCGGACCGTCTTTCTAAGTCAGACGATATACGTAGGCAAAATCATAAGGGTAATGATGCTGTGCTCAAAAATAACACCGGACACGCATAATTCAATTCAAGCAATCGGAGGATAGGTTGGCCAGACTTAAAGTCAGTTCTTTCCAGGCTGCAGCCGCAACTTCCATGTCGCCCATTGTAACATTGGGGGCCAAGTCTTTAAGCTCCTTCTTAAAAGCCAAGCAAATTTCGCTCTGGGCATCTGTTCGATGCTTTTCCCTTTATACTTCATACAATTTCGGAAGAATAATAAAAGCCAAAATTTGAGCGGCTTCTCGTCATTACTTTGGCGCCGGCGCTGCCACTATATTCAACTCAGATTAACAGCAATCGACTTACAAATTGCACAATAATTAAGCAAAATATCAACGGAAAAATTATTGCTAGTTAATCTAATTTTTTTATCTTTGTTTTAACGCAAAAATCGATATTGTATTAAATTTAAAACGAAGTTCGATTAATTTCGAAATTCAAATGTTAAAAGGTGGCAACACTGTAATAATAGCGATTTGGTGAGTTGCAGTGAATGACCAATTTCACTAGCGAATTGACTAGCGATTTAGTTAAATGTTTATTTAATAAATTTAACATGTTAAATATTTAATTTTTTTGATGTATATTATTTACAAATTGAACACCCTTGAAGACTCAATAAGCCTTATTTTTATTAAAATGCATTTTATGGTCTTTTTTAAGCAAATCGCCGATTTGCGCGATTTGCAAATCACTTAAAAACATGCTCAGTGGCAGGGCGAAATCAAATTCGAGCGAATTTAGAGCGAAAGTGAATTCTGTGGCACCCCTGTATATATGTATGTGGATGCATATAGTGAATGTATATAGGTATGTGGATTTATATTAACGCCTCCGTGTAAGTGTAATCCAAAAATCAACAAAAATTTAATAAAGTGTTGGCCTTGGCCACAGCAAACTTTTTAATTTTATTGCTCGCGCTGGGCCTGTTTGTTGGCGGGGTCAGCAAAATTTTAGAGGCTCTAAATTCTTTTGGTGGGGCCGGGATCACCCGGTTGGAAAGGGCTCACTTTGCTTAGCTACGGGTAATGCCTGGTCATTTGGCCGACTGTCTTCCCTCGCTCGTCTTCTTGTTGGCCTCCAGATAAGTAAAAAATTATCAAATCTCCCAAATGCGGTGCGTGGACGGTCCTAGCTCAGGCACCTGACCACGCTGGAAGAATAGATAGAGGTCAGAAACACTTCTCTCCTCACTTTTCACATCTTCACTCACTTTTTCAATATGCAAAAAAATTCGATTTAAACCAAAAATCCGCACAGCTGCAAGGATGTTTGATACTGGCTCTTCCACCGTTTTCTACCTCCAACTAGCCCTTGGCAACGGCCAGTTGCCCTATATAAAACCTCGTTCCAATTTCCCAAATTGTACCTGTCCCACTGAAATTATGTAAAATCATAGAATACTTATAAATACAAGAGTCGGGAGCGATAGCATTGAAAACAAAAAAGTTTTTCTCACTAAAACTACTTTTTCAACCGATCGTTCCTATGGCAGCTATATGCTATAGTCATCCGATCCGGCCGGTTCCGACAAATGGGCAGCGTATTTGTACCAAAAGACTTCGTGCAAAGTTTTGTCACGATAGCTCTTAAACTGACGGAGGAGATAGCATAGAAACAGACAGACATGGCTATATCAACTCAACTCGTCATGCTGATCAAGAATATATATACTATATGTGGTCGGAGATGCTTTCTTCTGTGAGTTACAAACATCCGGAAAATTTCAATATAGCCTCTTCAAGGGTATAAAAACAGGGCTGAATCTCTAGCCATCAAATTTCTCTTCTTTTAATTATGGGTTAAATTGATGATTTAAATGAAATTTTTTGATTGTGTCATTTGTTTTATGATGCATTTTTCAACTATCATTTAAAGGGCATAGCAGAATCATACGGAAACTGCCCTCACTCCGATCAGCACCAAAGTTAAATATGTTGTTACCATCAATGAGAAACTCACCCTAAATTTTTAGTCTTCTAATCGCTATTGGAGTAGAGTTGTGAAGGCGGAAAGATAAATCAAAAAACTCGTTTATCTTAAGAATCGCTTAACCGATTTGGATGGGTTAAATATCAGGGGTGCCAAAGAAATCGCTTTCGCTCTAAATTCGCTCGAAATCAATTTCGCCCTGCCACAGAGCCTCTTTTCGAGTGATTTGCAAAACGCGCACTCATGAGTCGGCGATTTGCTTAAATAAGACCTTAAACCGCATTTTGATGAAAATAAGGCTTATTGGTTCTTGAAGGGTGTTCAATTTGTGATTAATCTACATCAAAAAATTAAACATTTAACAAGTTAAGTTTATTAAATAAACATTTTACTAAATCGCTAGTAAAATCGCTAGTTAAATCGCTAGTTAAATTTGTCATTCACTGGCACTCACCAAATCGCTAGTTTATCAGTGGTGCCACCTTTTAACATTTGAATTTCGGAATTAATCGAATTTTGTTTTAAGGTGTGTAAATTAGCAATTTTGTGTTAAAACAGATATAAAAAATGGTTAAAAACAGATATAAAAAAAATTAGATTAAAGAGTAATAATTTTTGTGTTGATCTTTTGCTTATTTATTGTGCAATTTATAAATCGATTGCTGCCAATCTAAGTTGAATAAAGTGGCATCGCCAGAAAATGCCATTCACTGAATGACGAATACACGACAACAAATAAAATAAAATAAGCCGCCAAAATGTAAGTAAATTTTATTGTATTTCCGATATGCTTATCATTTTTATTCATAATTAAGGGGAAAGCATAGAACAGATGTCCAGAGCGAGATCTTCTTGGCTTTCATGAAGGAGCATAAGGACATAGCCCGAGAATTTCACAAAGGGCGACAGGGTAGCTGTGGCTTCAGCTTGGACCAAACTGGCGCAGCAGCTAAATGCCAATGGACCTCCAGTAAAATCGGCAGAGGAATGGCGTAATGTAAGTTACTACTACTCAGTGGCGTAGCGAGGGGGGGCGGCCCGCCCCGGGCGGCAAATTTTTAGGGGCGGCAATTTCTGGTGGCGACGAGTTTCAAGGGCTGCGAGTATTTGGGGCGGCAATATAATTACAAAATATATATTGATTGTTCTCTTGAATTAATACATGGTGGTATTTCTAAAGGTTATTTAGAATCTGCTGTTATTTCAACATGGGAAACGTTGCAAGATTCTGCACTTCAAGATCTAGTAAAAAAAATACATTTTCTTGAGTGCATTTTTGAAAGCTTACGAGTCTGTTTAAAGGGATTAAAGATCAGTGGTCTACAATGGACGGAGTCAAAAATGCTGCAGTTTTTAAGCCTTGTGTTTGACTTAATCAAAGATTTTGGGGATTCCATATATTCCACTATTTCATCCTGCTTCTTCCTATCAAGCCCTTCCAATATATTGATTATGTTTTCAAGGGCGTATACAGGGGGGGCGCTGATTTGTAGTATGCTTTGAAAATTTCTTATGAAACAAATGTTGTGTCAACTGAACAATAATTAAAAAAATAACCACATTTTCCATATTAAAAACCAAAAATTTCTACCTTTTAGCAAAATCAGAAAGATGTTTTCAGATATACCTTTTAATCAATACAGAATGAGTTATTTAATCCTTTGTTACATGGAAAAAACACAAGTTTATAGTGTCAATTATAAAAGAACAATTAACAAACACCAAATAATATTTTCACGTTAATTCGTCATAGTTCGGGATCCATCGTTTTTGCGATATATTCCGAATTTTTGGGGTGTTCTCTTTCTAAACTTAAGCATCTTTGCCACTGAAATCGAACGGATTGACTTCCACAGTTTAGGTTATGTTATGTTTCCAAAAAACGTAGTCCAACTCTTCCAATAATATCAGCCTCCAGTTAAAACCTCTGCAGGCAGACTACAATGAAAGCCTATTCGAAACGCATTTGATATCAAACCAAAAAAAACTATGTTCGACCTCGAAATAATTTTTGTTTCGGTCCATCGAAGTCAATTTTTATTTAAATTTTGGTTAAGAATGTATGTAAAAAACGATTCCGCGGCATTTGCGAAAAAATTTTCGCCTGCGGCGCATTCTTCTTATATGTATATCCCACAGTTAAAGAATTTTTCCCAATAATACTTAACAATGTCTATGATAGCAACTTCAGCAAAATAATACCCCTCGAACAATTTAGGTCTTTGTCATCCCTAATCAAAATCCTGCGAACGTCCCTTTATGTTACAGAGATGTTTTTATACAAAGAATAAGAATAACTTAATTTTAGAAAGAAGTTTAAAATGTAGAGCGATTCAAGAGGGAGGGGGCGGCAAAGTCGACTTCCGCCCCGGGCGGCATTACCACACGCTACGCCACTGCTACTACTACTATCATAACGCGGGTTTTTGGTTAATGATGTGGTACACAGGTATGGAAAGACTGGAAACTGTGTATCCGAAAAAAATCACTAGCAACAGGAAGGAGACCAAAGCCACTGGAGGCGGACCGTTTAAGCAGGTGCCTCTTACTGCCACAGAGGAAGAAATAGCCCTGCTGGTTAATATGTTTGAAGCAGTGGATGGCGTGCCCGGTGCCAAAGTATTTGGTGAAGATCATGACGACAATGATGAGAAAGAAAATAGCATCATTGAAGAAGACAATGCTGACGGTAATTAACTAAATGATTCGTTTAATTTAGATATGCATAATAATATTTCAACTCGGTTATTCCAGAACTCATACAATCCGCTTCAAAGCGACGTAGGTTGGAACCGGAAGCAAAGGTCACTGGCAGCAAAATTGCACCACTGAGTGAAAACCGGCCGGCTTCTTTGGTCGCGGATGAAAACTTGGTGCTAAAAGAAATAAGGGACAAGCTGAGCGAAATACGAAAAACCTCAGTGGAGATGCTGGAAGAGCGTAAAAAACAAAATTAATTTTAGAAAAACTAGTTTTAGCCATGGAAAAAAAAGACTAAAAATCAGAAATTAAATTAAATTTAAAAACCCCTTTTAATTCAATATCATTAATTCTATGTTTTATTTCAATAAAAGGGCTCTAACGTCGTCGTAAAGAGGCGGCGATATCATTTCGAATTTGTGAAGTAGCTTCAGGTTGGTCGGGATGCAGTTCCGAGCCTACTTCGTTGGCAACTTCATTGCCATCAAGATATTGAAAATCTTTGTCTTTATGCTCACTGCATAAATTATGAAGAGCGCAGCATACATTTATAATGCAGGTAACTTTTAACGGATGATATAAGAGGCTCTCCTGAAGCAGTCGAAATCGGCTTTTTATTACGCCAAAAGTTCTCTCGATCACATTTCTGGCAGAAGAATGGCGAAGATTAAAAACATGCTGATGTGTGCCTGCCATTGGACTTCTGTAGGGTGTTAAAAGGAATGGCTCTATCGGGTAAATCTTATTTTTAGGCAATAATTTCCTTAAATAAAGGGCATTTTACCTAAAAAATCTGTTGTAGGATAAATTTTTTTAGGAGTCCTTTGCCTTAAAATTATGTCATTTTCCTAAACTTTGCATTATTATTTAAAATATAAACAAATATTTACACAGTGGTTATTTTACGTTAAGAATATATATATTCTATACATTTACGAATAATAATAGGTAATATTTACTATACCTATACAAATCACTTTAATTAAAGTGCATAGCAACTGGGATTCATAATAAATTTTTATTTAAAAATCATTGCACATGTTAAAAATATTTATCTAGTTGATGGAAAAAATTCATATTTATTTCAGCTATTGCCACCACCAAATAAATTAATTGTGCGTAGTTTTCTGTTTCCTATGCTACTTGTATAGATTTTAATAAAGATTTTGGTTGTGGTACATAAACTTAGTTGCCACTTTGGTCACACTACGCCACAAAATCGCGTTCGTGCACCACGCGCCGGAACGGTTGTCATTTGTTACCAGTAAATGTAAATTACATTGTTTAATTTGTTGTGTGCCCATAAGAAATATGATATTATATTTAAAAAGTGAAGTGGCAATGCCCCATATTAATAAAAAAATAAATGTACATTTCAGGATTGGAACAAGAAGAAGTACATAAATGAACAATGCAACTTATGTTATATTATTATTTTTCATTTATATGTTTACGGCTCAAACAAAATCAAACAACACCAAAAATTCCTCAAACGTGTGATATTCTTCTTCTTGTTAGTGCCTGTGTGGATGCTCTGTAGTTACACAGTATTCGAGCAGTGCATACATACATTTGTGTTTTTCGGTCCCTTTTTGCCTTCGACCGTGAATTGCACTTTTTCTCTATACTGTCGAGTGCATACAAATTAATATGTAGAAAACAAAAATTTTTGTGAAATAAAATTTAATTATTTGTGAAACAAACAAAATGAAATTGTTTTTTATTTTATATATTATATATAAATTTTTGGATATTACTGCTTAAGTTATGGTTATGTTCTACTACCTAAAAACAAATATATAAGGGCATTTATTGTCAAAAATGTAGGCCTTTCTATAACTAACAATTTAAGGGCGTATGCTGCCTAAAATTTTAGGTCAAATATTACCAAAAAAGCCAATTTATTGACGGAAATTTAGGCCTTTCTATTACCTAAAAATACGTTTTATGGCACTACATTGCCTTAAATTTTAGGACACTTATTACCTAAAAATCTAATTTATTGCTTAGAAAACTTTAGGTAATGAAGGCCTGCATTTAAGTCCATATATTCCTTGGCTGTTTTTTTAGGTCATATGGACTTAAATTTCAGGCAATTTTAAACATTTTTAGGTAATATTTTTTTCTGAGTGTATGTACCTTCGGTACAGAGTATAATGATACCTTGCAACTCTAGCTGCTGTACGGATACAAGAGAACGGCGTACGTATATGAAGGCAAGAGTTTTGCTTTAATTAAATAAATGCCTCTCGCACGACAGATGGCAATCGACGAATTAGGGAAGAAGCAAATCCTTAAGAAGAGGCTAGGAGTGCACCCGTCTTTGATCCTCATCGGACAGTCTTTCTAAGTCAGACGATATACGTAGGCAAAATCATAAGGGTAATGATGCTGTGCTCGAAAATAACATTGGGCCGCATAATTCAATTCAAGCCATCGGAGGATAGGTTGGCCAGACTTAAAGTCAGTTCTTTCCAGGCTGCAGCCGCAACTTCCATGTCGCCCATTGTAACATTGGGGGCCAAGTCTTTAAGCTCCTTCTTAAAAGCCAAGCAAATTTCGCTCTGGGCATCTGTTTGATGCTTTTTCCTTTATAATTAATTTTATACAATTTCGGAAGAATAATAAAAGCCAACATTTGAGCGGCTTCTCGTCATTACTTTGGCGCCGGCGTTGCCACTATATTCAACTCAGATTAATAGCAATCGACTTACAAATTGCACAATAATTAAGCAAAATATCAACGGAAAAATTATTGCAAGTTAATCTAATTTTTTTATCTTTGTTTTAACGCGAAAATCGCTATTGTATTAACTTTAAAACGAAGTTCGATTAATTTCGAAATTCAAATGTTAAAAGGTGGCAACACTGTAATTCTAGCGATTTGGTGAGTTGCAGTGAATGACCAATTTCACTAGCGAATTGACTAGCGATTTTACTAGCGATTTAGTAAAATGCTTATTTAATAAACTTAACATGTTAAATATTTAATTTTTGTGATGTATATTATTTACAAATTGAACACCCTTGAAGACTCAATAAGCCTTATTTTTATTAAAATGCATTTTATGGTCTTTTTTAAGCAAATCGCCGACTCAAGAGTGCGCGATTTGCAAAATAACTCGAAAAAATGCTCTGTGGCGGGGCGAAATCAAATTCGAGCGAATTTAGAGCGAAAGTGAATTCTGCGGCACCCCTGAATAACTCTTATTTGTGAGGTGTGAGGTGTCAACCCTATGCAATCAAGTTCGAAAGGGTTCGTAAACACGTTTAAAAATTTAAATCGCTCGAAGTTCTGTGGCATGGCGAAAATATTCTAGCGATTTGGCAAATAGCGAAAGAAAAGAAAGAAATCTCGAGAGATTTCGACCTCGGTTGGTTTGCAAATCGCTCAAAAAATCCGTCATTGACCCAAAACTTCAAGAGATTTCATTTTCTTATTTGAAAATCCAGTTAGAATAGAAACTGTTCCAATTAAAGTTCCATCGCTAAAAACAGGGCTGCATCTCTCGCAAAAAAAATTTCCTAGTTTTAGTTATGGGTTAATTTGATGTTCAACTGAAATTTTTGATTGTGATAATTGTTTTATGATGCATTTTTAAATTATAGTTCAAATTTAATTCACATTCTCCATAAATAAAATTAAAAATTTAAATAATTGTGGGCGCCAAACATGAGGGATAACTTGCCAGCCCTTAATGCGCTGGCTGCCAACTAGATGGCGCCACAATCGCTAAACGGCGCCACTGATGTGGTTGGTTTAGATTAACATGGAAGGCTTTGGTTGTTTTTCCTAATAATTATTCAGCGGTGTCACAGAAATCTCTTCCAACCAAATTCCAACCCAAAACCAATTCTCGGTGTCACAGAAATCTCTTTCGGTTGGTTTCAAATCTCTCGTGTTTTGTCGGGAGATTTCGCTAAATTCACCACCCAAACAATTTTGACAAGCAAAACTAATTTTGGAACTGTAAACAAAATTATTTTTCTGTATAGGTTGCATAAAATGAATTAATTATTGAATTAGTTTAAACATTGAAATTTGCGTTTCAATAATTATTAGGAAAAACAACCAAAGTCTTTCATGCGGGGGTGTCACAGAAATCTCTAGAGATTTTGGCCTTGGTTGGTTTGCAAATCGCTCGAAAAATCCGTCGGTGTTCCAGAACTTCAAGAGATTTCGTTTTCTTATATGAAAAGCGAGTTGGAAGGTTTGTGTCCATGCTAAAGGGACATTTTTATCCAATCTGTTAACAGCGTTGCCCTTTTAGCGCAAATCATAAAATATAACTTGACAACTCTAAGCCCTTGTTGGTGCTAATTTTGGTACACAGATGGCGACTCCATAACTTGAGGGCGCTGTGGTTGGCAGGTTTTAATTGTTACGCAGCATTAGGAGAGTTTTTATTCTGAGGTGTCACAGAAATCTCTTCCAACCAAATTCCAACCCAAAACCAATTCTCGGTGTCACAGAAATCTCTTTCGGTTGGTTTCAAATCTCTCGTGTTTTGTCGGGAGATTTAGCTAAAGTCACCACCCAAACAATTTTGACAAGCAAAACTAATTTTGGAACTGTAAACAAAATTATTTTTCTGGATAGGTTGCATAAAATGAATAAACTATTTAATTAGTTTAAACATTGAAATTTGCGTTTCAATAATTATTAGGAAAAACAACCTAAGTCTTTCATGTTAATCTAAACCAACCACATCAGTGGCGCCGTTTGGCGATTGTGGCTCCATCTGGATGGCAGCCAGCGCATTAAGGGCTGGAGAGTTATACTTTATGTTTGACGCCAAAAAATATTTAAATTTTTAATTATATTTATGAAGAATGTGAATTAAATTTGAACTATAATTTAAAAATGCATCATAAAACATTTATCACAATCAAAAAATTTCAGTTTAACATCAAATTAACACATAACTTAACTTAGGGAAATTTTTTGCGAGAGATGCAGCCCAGATTTTAGCGATGGAACTTTAATTGGAACAGTTTCTGTTCTAACTAGATTTTCAAATAAGAAAAGGAAATCTCTTGAAGTTCTGGGACACCGACGGATTTTTCGAGCGATTTGCAAACCAACCGAGGGCAAAATCTCTAGAGATTTCTGTGACACCCCCGATACTGTCCATTTTTCCACAGTACATTAATAGTGAGAGTTTCTTATCCTTTAAACCGTGGCATCCTTTTGTGGCACCAACGAATTTTTCGAGGGATTTACAAACCAACCGTCGGCTAAATACCTAGAGATTTCTGTAGCACGCTCGATTGTTCTCCCTTTAAACACAAGTGTGCGACATCTGCGGAGATTGGTTTGTAAATCTCTCGAAAAATTCGTTGGTGCCAGAGAACTTCTAGAGATTTCATTTTCTAATTAGAAAATCTAGTTGGAACACCAGATGTTCCAATTGATGTTCCATCTCTAAAAACAGGGCTGAATCTCTCGCCAAAAACTTTTCCTTATTTTAGATGTGGGATAATTTAATGATTACCCGAAATTTTTTGGTTGCATTTTAAATAATAATTTAATTTTAAGTCGCATTCTCCACCAATATAATGCAAAATTAAAAAAAATTGGTTGGTGCCAAACATGAGGTAATAGTTTCTATCCCTTAATCCGCCAGCTGTCGTGTAGAGGGCGCCACTTCGACAAAAGGCGATAGTGAGAAAAGAGCTTTACAAACGGGGGTGTCACAGAAATCTCTAGAGATTTTGACCTCGGTTGGTTTGCAAATCGCTCGAAAAATCCGTCTGTGTCCCAGAACTACAAGAGATTTCATTTTCTTATTTGAAAATCTAGTTAGAACAGAAACTGTTCCAATTAAAGTTCCATCGCTAAAAACAGGGCTGCATCTCGGGCAAAAAAATTTCCCAAATTTAAGTTATGGGTTAATTTGATGTTAAACTGAAATTTTTTGATTGTGATAAATGTTTTATTCGGAGGTGTCACAGAAATCTCTTCCAACCAAATTCCAACCCAAAACCAATTCTCGGTGTCACAGAAATCTCTTTCGGTTGGTTTCAAATCTCTTGTGTTTTGTCGGGAGATTTCGCTAAATTCACCACCCAAACAATTTTGACAAGCAAAACTAATTTTGGAACTGTAAACAAAATTATTTTTCTGGATAGGTTGCATAAAATGAATTAATTATTTAATTAGTTTAAACATTGAAATTTGCGTTTCAATAATTATTAGGAAAAACAACCAAAGTCTTTCATGTTAATCTAAACCAACCACATCAGTGGCGCCGTTTGGCGATTGTGGCTCCATCTGGATGGCTGCCAGCGCATTAAGGGCTGGAGAGTTATACTTTATGTTTGACGCCAAAAAATATTTAAATTTTTAATTATATTTATGAAGAATGTGAATTAAATTTGAACTATAATTTAAAAATGCATCATAAAACATTTATCACAATCAAAAAATTTTAGTTTAACATCAAATTAACACATAACTTAACTTAGGGAAATTTTTTTGAGAGATGCAGCCCTGTTTTTAGCGATGGAACTTTAATTGGAACAGTTTCTGTTCTAACTAGATTTTCAAATAAGAAAACGAAATCTCTTGAAGTTCTGGGACACCGACGGATTTTTCGAGCGTTTTGCAAACCAACCGAGGCCAAAATCTCTAGAGATTTCTGTGACACCCCCGATTATGCATTTTTAAATTATAGTTCAAATTTAATTCACATTCTTCATAAATAAAATTAAAAATTTAAATATTTTTTGGCGTCAAACATGAAGTATAACTCTCCAGCCCTAAATGCTTAAAAAAATTTTTTTTAAAATTTTTTTAAAAAAAAAAAAAAAAAAAAAAAAAAAAAAAAAAAAAAAAAAAAAAAAGAAAAAAAAATGTTTTGTTTTTAAAAAAAAAAAAAGGTTTTTTTTTTTTCCTAAAAATAATTAAGGGTATAAAAAAAACCTCTTCCAATCAAATTCCAACCCAAAAACCAATTCTCGGTGTCACAGAAATCTCTTTCGGTTGGTTTCAAATCTCTTGTGATTTGTCGGGAGCTTTAGCTAAATTCACCAACCAAACAATTTCGGTATGAAAAATTTGTTTTGGAAATGTGAACAACACTATTTTTCTGGATAGGTTGCATCAAATTAATTAAATATTTTATTTGTTTTAATATTAAACTTTGTTTTAATAAAAACTCTCCTAATGCTGCGTAACAATTAAAACCTGCCAACCACAGCGCCCTTAATTTATGAAGGCGCCATCTGTGTACCAACATTGGCACCAACAAGGGCTTAGAGTTGTCAAGTTATATTTTATGATTGGCGCAAAAATATTTTAATTTTGCATCTTATTTTTGTAGAATATGACTTAAATTTGAATTATAATTTAAAAATGCATCAGAAAACATATAACACTATCAAAAAATTGCATTTAAATATCGAATTAATTCATAACTAGAAGATGGGAATTTTTTTTTTGGAGAAAGGGCAACCCTGTTAACAGATTGGATAGAAATGTCCCATTAGCGTGGACACAAACCTTCCAACTCGAAGAAAACGAAATCTCTTGAAGTTCTGGGACACCGACGGATTTTTCGAGCGCTTTGCAAAGGCCAGAATCTCTAGAGATTTCTGTGACACCCCCGATTGAAACGCAAATTTCAATGTTTAAACTAATTAAATAATTTATTCATTTTATGCAACCTATCCAGGAAAATAATTTTGTTTACAGTTCCAAAATTAGTTTTGCTTGTCAAAATTGTTTGGGTTGTGAATTTAGCTAAATCTCCCGACATAGCACGAGAGATTTGAAACCAACCGAAAGAGATTTATGTGACACCGAGAATTGGTTTTGGGTTGGAATTTGGTTGGTTGAATTTGGTTCTGTGACACCTCCGATAAAATTCTTAACAAAACATTAGTGGTTTGAAACCAACTAAAAGAAATTTCAGTGGTACCTAAGAATTGGAATTCGGTTGGAATCTGGATTGCAGAGAAAGACGCATTGCCAGTGCTTTCTGGCTTGGCATTGTCATATCTTATTACACCGGGAAGCTCCGTGCCATCGGAACGATTGGGATCGGCTATAAAAAGTGTGGATTCCGACACCAGAAGCCGATGACCGATGAGCACATAACTCAACACGTCTTCCTAAAATCTTTGTCTAACGATTATTGTTAAAATCAGAAGTTTTTAAGTTTCGAAGATTTAACTGAAAAACTTTTTCTTATGCTTTGTAGTTCGAATGCTCTAGTTTGAAAGATGATGAATTAAAAAAAGGAACACTGCTCTCGTTCCATAAATTTAAATTCATGAATAAGTTTTCAGAACTTCTTATGTTATATATGAAATAAAAATTAAATATCTTTTGTTAGTTAATAAGTATACATTAAATCTTTATTTTCTGTTGCGCAGTCAGATTGTAGTTCTTATTACGCGTCAAATGACTCCTCAATTACCTCAATAGACCTGTTCATTGTTAAGATCCGGACTTTTATTGAAAAATATCGAAAATATCGATAATATCGATGTTTTTGACACCAAAATATTTATATCGAAATGATACTTTTTCAATATCGCCGAAAATATCGATATAGATATTTTTGAAACATTCGACAACCCTAATTATTGCTTAGGAAAAATATTAAGTAAAGAATTTAAGAGAACCCTTTGTCTCATTTCTTCAGTCATTCTGATGCGGGTGTCTGTAATTGAGCGATTGTTACCTGATGCCCCCAAGGGCCGAAGACATTTCGCTATTTACACATAAACATAAGCTTGCCGAAGCTGAGGCCAAGAAATTAAAGTATCAAAATGCACTTTTAGACAGCATGAAGGATTCATCCGCACTAGCTCTCCCATAACCTATTGGGTTCATGACTATATCTTTAATATATTCTAACACTGACACCTAATATGGCTGCGTACTGCTGCATCCACACCTGTTTGATTAATTCTTAAATGCGATTTAAAGTTGTATTACCAGAGTAACTATTACCATAGTAACTTTTCTGATATATCGTTTATTAAAATATCGATAATCGCCAATATCGGTATACAAAATATCATATCGGAATAACCCTTATCGTCAAAGAAAATACCGATATATCGATAAAATATTGACAACCCTAGTTTAAAACCAACCAAATGAAATTTCTGTGGCACCTAAGAATTAGAATTTGGTTGGAAGAGGTTTCTGTGGCACCCCCGATTAAAACAAATAAAATGTTTAATTTAGTTGATGCAACCTATCCAGAAAAAGAATTTAGCTAACATTTCCAAAATAAAATTTGGTTATCAAAATTGTTTGCGTGGTGAATTAAGCTAAATCTCCCTTCAAAACACAGGAGATTTGAAAACAGCCAAAAGATATTTCTGAAGAGTCTTCTTCTTCTTCTTAATTGGCCATTACAACCGTTCGACGGTCTGGGCCTCTGCAAGTATTGCTCTCCAGTCGCTTCTGTTCCGTGCGATCTGGGACCAGTTGGTTACACCAAGCTTGGCAATGTCTGCCCGCATCTGGTCATCCCATCTTAGTCGAGGTCTCCCCTGCTTGCCTCTTCGTCCATAGTCAGCGTGAGGCATGTGCCACACTGAGCCGCGTGCGAACGTTGGCTGCAACCACGCAATGATCCGAGTCTATGTTGGCTCCTTGAATCGCACGCACGTCTAGTACACTCGATGAGTGCCTTCAATCTGATCAATCTGATTTCGTGTTCGTTGATCAGGGGACTTCCAGGTCGCGTTATGGATGTAGAGGTGTTCAAATCTCGTACTAATTATGACCATGTTGCGGCCTGCAGCAAAGTCTATTTGCCTCTCTCCGTAACCGGAGTTTGTCTTTTGAAGGCTAAATCGTCCGACTGTCGAACCAAAGACTTCTTCTCTCCCGATTTTCGCGTTTAAATCACCTAGCACGATCTTTATGTCGTGATCGGGGCAGCGCTCGTATAGTTGTTCCAGGCGCTCATAGAATTCGTCTTTTGTCGAAGTGTCCTTGTCTTCTGTTGGCGCGTGTGCACAGATAAGACTAATATTAAAATATTTTGCCTTAAGTCTGAGCGCGGCAAGCCGCTCGTCAACTGGTGTAAGGCTGATGACTGAGTGGCGTAGTCTATCACTCACTGCAAAGCCGCACCCAAACCCGTGCTTGGAGACATGCCTGCTGTAGTATATCTCCCAGGGGGGTGGTGGTTTTTGTTCCGTCTTCTCTTTTGGTAGCGTTATTATCTTGCTCCTTGAGGACATTCACCAAGTCGATATCATCACCATCTCTGTTGAGGGTGCGGACATTCCAGGTGCATATCCTCAAATCGTGGTCCCTAAATCGTTTGCGTGGGTCGTCGTCAGAGGGGGTCCATATCCGAGGCATTGGTAGAGATTTTTTACGGTTGTGGGTACCAATTCCGACGCACTAACCCTATATCACGTTAGCCAGCAGCGTTGCGGATGCATTGCTCTGTTTCCGGTGGTCACCACAAGGAGGTGTGAGTCGACTTGAGACGCAGTTAACCAGGATCACGCTGGCTTCGCCAAGTTGAACCGATCAGCAGCTTTACCTGACCACATACGCCCCCAGAAGATCTATGAATAGAAGTTCTGAACCACCACCGTAGAGTGTAGTTGGGGTGTATTAAATAACACTTCATGTTCTTTTCTTTTTTTGTAGTTTTTATTACAACGCAGTTGGTCTTGCTCGCTTGCGCGTCTACACAGAATGCCTCTCCTTGGGTTGGCTTATCGATATCTTTAAACAATCGATTACAGTAACACTTAAAGCTATCAATTACAGTGACTCAAAACTATTCATACCGTGACTCCAATTATTATTAGTATTATTATTATTATTCCACAGTCATCCTAAAGCAGGGCATCCACACACGAATTTGTTCGACGAATTTGTTCGTCGAACAAAAATACGCTTGCCCACTAACCAGGCGAACATTTCTCACGAACATCATTTTCACAAAAATCACAACGAGTTAACATGAAAATATGGCAGCGGAAACTAACACAATCATGGCCTAGATGGCGATACAAATTAGCTTAAAGCATTATTTGATCATTTTGGGGGCATTCAATAAATTTCAGCAACAATTTATTGCTCATTTGGGCACGTGTTCACTCTACAGATATTTTTGACAAATGATGTTCGTGCAAATGTTCGCATCCATTGACGAACATGTTCGCACGAACACTCGCAAGATAGAAACATTTCAATTCTTTGCGAACAAAACGTCGAACAAAAAAACTGTCACGAACACCTCCACTATCGTCGAACATTTTGACGAGCTGAACAAATTCGTCGAACAAATTCGTGTGTGGATGGGCTGCTTAAGGTATATTACATTACAATTAACACCTACTACAATTCGGCCTTCCTGACTTTTAGGATCTCCTGATCCTAGTCGTTGATCTTAACATTACCCATCCTATTCCTTATCATACTTCGAGTTGTAACATTTGGTCTATTGTGCACGGCTTTTATTTCTTTTTCATTTATTCTTCTTTCTTCATTTGGTATAGGCCTATATTCAGATAAGATAAATTTTTAGTTTGGTACGATATTTCACATAAATAGAAACAATTTTGTACAGCTTTGAAATCTGAATACGTTTGAAAAGGCATCTTATTTGTATAAAATTGATTCTATTCAAGTGAAATATCGTACCAAACTAAAAATTTATCTCATCTGATTATAGGCCTTATATCTAGATTTTTTTACTTTCGCTATCACTTATTGGATCTTCTTGCTGTTGATTATCTCTTGGGTTTAACCACATCTGTTACTAGGTATCTATCATTGCCCACAACTTTCGACACCATATATGGACCCTTAAATTTTGGTATCAGTTTGCTGGATACTCCAGCTGTAGAATCAAAATTTTTTATCATGACGTAATCTCCCTCCTGATAAATAAATGGTCTTTGTCGTTTAGCATCTACATATTTCTTATTGAATTCCTCTACTTTCTTCAGTACCACCTCCGCTCTACTTCGTAATTCCTCTTTAGCCATGTTTGTGTCTCCTTGTTGGTTCTCCATCAAATTTTCTTTCAAACTATCTATCGTTCTCCCTTTTTGTCTAATCCCAAACAAATTAACACTGGGGTGTTTGTTAATACTCATATGAAACGGATGATTAATGGCAAACTCCACATCCGCAAGCACTTTGTACCTTTTCTCATTCTTTTCAACATCAATCAGATTATTTATCATGGGGCCGAGTCTCTATTTATTCTCTCCACTTGGCCGTTTGCCTGTGGAGACCCTGTGGCGATTTTCACGTGACAAATACTATTTTCTAAAACAAAGTTCTCGAATTCATCTGAGGTAAAACACGTTTCCCAATCAGAGATAATCACTGCCTGTCTACTATATGCCCTGAAGTAATCTTGTAACGCGTCTATTGCTTCCTTTGTTTTTGTAGGGTATAGTCTCACAAACTTCGTACATGCGTCCACAGCCACGCAAAAATATTTTTTCATTGATTCTTTGTTGTTTATTGGACCATAATGATCAGTGTGCACCACCCGAAAAGGTACAGTTCCCTTTGGAATCGTATGAAGAAAGCCCTATTGCTTATTGTTCTTAGCCGAAAACGCAATGCGCTTAAGACAGTTTCGTATGTGATCTCCGTTTTCCTTCTCATGTAAAAACCAATAACTCTTCCCTATGAGCTCCGTTACCTTTTCTGTTCCCAAGTGACCCATCTCATTATGGTACTTATAAAGTACATGGCCTTCCATCGATTCTGGAACGTAAAACATAAATTTCTCTTTCCCTTTTCTATATACTACACCATTTCCCATTTCGTATAGACCATGTTCTCCTTCATTTAGCATTTCTTTTATCTTACAAATCTTTTCGTCCTTCTTCTGGCAAATAAGCAAGTTGTCTTCAATCGTATTATCCTAAATTACCATTATCGTATTGCACCTACTTTAAGCATCAACGTGCTGCATCCTCTTTCCTGATCTATGCTCCCATACACAATCATAGTTTTCCAATTCAAGTGCCCATCTAGCTATTCTTGGATTAAGTTCTTTTTTGTTCAACGAAAGTTTTAACGAATTACAGTCAGTTACGACTTTAACCCATTTTACGCCGCGCTGAACGAAGTATTTTATTTAGAGCTGAAAGTAACTTTTCTTGAGTAATTAGGACTCAGTAAACATGAATCCGAAGTCAAAATAATTCTACCTATGATAGTTTCCACAGGTGAGACTGTTCGACTGGTCGAACAACGGCGGTAGGGCACGATTCAGATAACATTTATAAATTCAGTTCCTACACACCAAATAAACGAATAGGTTGCACGAACATTTAATTTTGCTGTTTTGAAATTATATTTTATAGAATACTTTTAATTATTTATTTAAATAATTATAATATTGTTTATTTTAATCCCAGTTGTAGAAAGCGGAGAAGCAGAAATCCAGGTGCAAGTGCAGTATATATAAAAATTACATTATTGCAATAAAGACGTAAGCTTTTGTTAACTTTAGGCAGTTCTTTTCCAGTCCTCAACTTTGGAGCTGGTGTGCCAACTCGATTGGCGCGCACAGTTCCTGTGGCGCATATACGCCTTTCAGTCAATAAGCACCACCATAGGGTATCATACCATACGATTTGCTACGATTGAGGTTATCATTATCATTGAAGTGTAGATTTTGTTTTATTTTTCTGAACATTGAGCGAGACATGGTTTGACCCACAATTGGAACACCAAGAGTTGGATTGGTGGACCAATTATTTTCTATTTGTTGTATTTTGTGGTAGCCAGACAATATTAAAATTCCAATGAATCTTTTAAGTAAGACTGTGTTGAATAATTCGGCAAAATGCATATCATTGTGTTGAGTGGCATATCTCTTGGTTTCGCTGGGGATCAGCTCACATAAATCATTGTCGAAAAAATTGAAGAAGAAGTTAGATGGCGATCGATTGCGCAGCTGGTTGGCAATGTCTAATTGCTGCAATGCTAACGGTCCTTGAACATTGATAATATCAAAAGGTAACTTTACCGCATCAGAAACGTTTGTCCATTTAGCCGTTGGCATTAATGACCGAGATTTGAAATTGGCAGTTGGCAGCTCAGAGGTAGGCGGTTTAGTGTTCTGGCTTGGTGCTGATCTTTTCGAACCAACTTATTTGCGTAAATACTTTCGTTTGCCGGATGATGTTGAGGGTAAATTATTATTAATGGCAGCCATCTAAGTGGATTACTGACGACTTCTCCATTACCTTGTGAAGCGATTAATTACCATTGATAAAACTAGCATAGTTGTAGATTAAACACTTACTTACTTTATATTTTTTTTACAGAAACACGTGCAGCCTCTTGCATTGAACATTCAGACGAGAGTAAAAGAGAACACAAAAAATACACGCTAGCAACGAAAAGCTGCAGCGTTAGAGGGAGAGAGAGCGAACATGCGTGCAAAGCGAAGCTCGCTGATTCAATTTGACAGCTACCGCAGGTGTGCTAAAGTCTCCTAGTGCTACTTTTTCCTCGGGTTTTCTTATTACGGACTATTTTAGACCTTTTCTTAAAATAATTGTTTTTCAGCTTGTAGAAAAGAAGTCTTCATGTAAGGTTTTTTTCAACCCCTACCTGGAGTGGCCGTCTGTGGCCCAGTGGTTAGTGTGCTGGACTGCTGGGCGGGAGGTCGTGGGTTCGATCCCGCCTCTGAACATCTAATAATAAAAGTTTTTTTCTTTCTTTAGAAACTAACTTTTACACATACAGTCACCTTCACCAGCTTAGTGGCGCCAGCTGTGAAGTAACTAGCCATGAAAAAGCAATTTCTCAAACTTTGCCGTTCGGATCCGGCGTTAAACTGTAGGTCCCTTTCTCTTGTGCGAAAAATTTAAAGCACACACGCCAAGAGATTGAGAGAAGCTTGGCTTGGCCCCGTCGAGGAGCTGTATAGCCAGTTTTACCTTTTTACCTGGAGCTCACCTGTAAGGCGTGGGGTGAGCGCAATATTTTTTATCTGAAAGCCAATAAAATTTGCTATAGTACAGTGTAATTACTTAAACAATAGGTTTTACTA